>PVIJ01012222.1:6382-50943 GCA_004024925.1 Scalopus aquaticus | reverse complement strand
GTGCGCGGTGTCACAGACAGAACCCCAGCACGGTCTGGGGCTCGCTTCACAAACAGGGACAAGCAGCCGCACTGGTGCAGGGCGGCACAGGTGACGCTGACGGAACCATCTCGCACCCACTGGCCAGGGAGGGACAAACAGCTGCCCCAGGTGATGCGGGTGGGGCCGTTCTGCACCGGGGTCGGGATGTTTGCTGGGGGACCCCAAAGAGCAGGGTGACAGCCCCACAGGCCCTTCTCCCTGGCCAGCCCCTGATTCCGCCCTTGAGTTGGGCTATAAGAGGGGAGAAGCAGGGGCGCGGAGATTCTTGGGTAAAACGTGGTCTTATTTCCCCACAGCTGTCTGTCTGTCTGTCTGCCTGCCTCAGACACCCATTCAGAACACACCACGTCAGCAGCACTCGCCAAGCACCCTGCAGCCTTTTACTTCTCTGCTGGAGCCTCTTTGGGGGGCTGTTTCACAGCACCCTGAAACAGCACACACCGCATGGCACGTCCACTTCGCAGCCGCTCTCACCGCATCGCGACCGGGGACATGTGCGTGGAGACGAGCCTCTGCTGGCCGCCCCGGGGCACACAGACCCCGCACAGGAAGGCCCCGCGGGGCAGGGGTGTCTGTCGGGAGCCGACTGCCAGCCTCCCTTCCCGAGGGCGCGACAGGCTCACAGGTGGGAGCGACGTCTCCTGCAGGGATCGCTGTGCACAGGGCAGAGGTTGTTCCTGCAAACCCAGGCGCTGCGGGCAGCTCGCAGGTTACAGCAGAAGCCGGCCCCAGGGCTGACGCTCAGACGCAGTCAGGGGCCGGCCAGACGCCCACCGGCCTCCGAGAGGCGGCTCCTGGCCACGTCTGGCCAGCGCCAGATGCTGAAGGTCGAGTTTGACGGCTGCGTGTTGTTCTTTGGTGTTTCCACACCGCAGTTGCCATGGAGACCAGATGCCCCAAACTCCGAAAATATTTACTCTGTGGGTTTTCCGGAAAATGACTGGGAAGTCCTGTTCTAGAACACGCGCGTCTTTCTTCGGGACTCAGCCTTCTCCGTAGGCTCCATCCCGGGGTCATTGCAAAGACCCTCTGTTCTGTGGGTAGCCGGACGTCCTGATGATGGCAGATCGGTGAGGGAGGAAGCTGACTACAGAGGAGAGAGTCATCGCCCTTTGTCAGCTGCGTAGCCACATTCCTAGGGTGAGTGTTACCCCCAGCTGTCCCGGGGGTGCTGAGGAGTTGGGGCTTGTTTCAAATCTGTTATGTTGGTAGCCCTTAGGAAAGCACTAGGATGGAACCATTCCTCAAAATATGTCTTCAACAGAGATTGGTGCACTTGCCATTGCCATTAATTGAATCAATAATCTGTATTGATGAAAAGCCAATTCATTAAAATTGCAACCCGATTTGTATGACTAATGCATTTCAATTAAAGTTATTACTCTTAAAGAAATAGCTTTAAAGACGGCTTCGGGGACCTCCCTGGTGATGGAGAGGTTAAAGTCTCAGGCTACCAAGCTATTGCAGCCACTGCGGCCTGAGTTCGATCCCCGGCCAGGGAGCTCCCCACAGGGTGCATCAGACCTCTCCTGTCTCCCCACTGTTCCCCTCAGCAGTGTGCTTCAGTGGATCTGCCTGTTCTGCTCCCCACCCTGTCTCTGGTGAATCCTCTCACTCCCCCCCCACCCCCGCACCTCTGGTTTGCACCCGGCTCTTGTGTGCCTAAATAAATAAAATAAATCTTAAAAAAATAAAACAGAAACAGCCTCACATAGTCACCTCCCATACTTCATAAAGCTTTTCTCAAATTGGGCATTTCACGGCTGGTCTCATCAGCACAGTGTCACCCCTGGCTTCCCATAAAGGTTACATGATTCATCCAGTAACTGTCCTGGAAAAATCACCAGGGATAACTCGCTGGATCAGAGAGCACTTTCACCCCTTTAAGACTCTGTGTGATGACAGACTCTGGTGCCCTTGCAAGCTCACTGTGTTGTCCCTGAAAAAGAGGCACCAGCCAGAGAGAAAAGGCAGAAACCACGACACAAGGCCTGGCTGTCCCATGAGGAGACCGCGGCGGGAGGTGGGGGACGGGCCTGATCCCCAGCTCGGAGGGTACCATCGCCCCCAATGCAATGGCCAAAGACCCGGCTCTCCCGCTGCTGCTCTCCCACCACCGAGCTCCGCGGGGCTGGGCGCTGAGTCTTCCTGGCACCAGCACTCAAAGCTCTTTCCAGCCCATGTCAGGCTGTGTGACCAGAGAGTGTGGCCTCCTGGTCCTGAAGGACTCAACGAAAGTAACCTCCAGACACACTGAGCTTCCCTTTTGCTCTAGAAGAACAAACTTCCACTTGGCTTGTGTGGGCTTAAGAGGCACCTCTCCCGTGGCAGAGGCTGACCCACCAGACCACGGCCGCTGTGGCCAAGAGGCAGGCCCCCTGGACACCAGGCCCAGTGGGCGCGGGACCCTGGAAGAGCCGTGTCCGAAGGGGAGCTGGGGCCCTGGCCAAGCCCCAGCACCAAAGGCTGCACCTGGGGGAGACCTGGCCCTGGAGACTGCAAGGGACACTCGGCTCATTGCAACGTAAACATGCTTATTTTTTTTTTTTTGCTGGATAATATGACAATTCTGCTTTTATTTGTCGGAGGCCAGTTCCGACCGATGTTATCGTGACAGGTCCCGGGGAGGGTGGAGAAGGCATTGGCACATGGCGAGGAGAGGCAAGGATGAGAGACAGCACACACCGGAGAGTGATCAAGCTGCTCTACTTTATTGCCCTGATAGCGGGGTGATATACCATAAAGTTGGCCAGCAAGCAGTTTCTAAAGATGATTGACTACAAAAATAAGGTGAAAAATGACAGGGTACATATTTTTGTTAAGCACATGATGGATTACACTTTGACTACAATCAAGAGCTTTCTGGGAAAATATTTATTATTTAAGGTAATTTTTTTTAAAGTATGAGGTATAAACATAATGATTAACCTTTGCCCTGAGCCTGGAGCCTAAAAGGCGATAGCATAATATCTTTTTTGCCTGGAAACCAGAATTTGATCAAAGGAACCATCTTATACCAACTCCCTGAAGCGGTTAATCACAGAAGCCATCTTGTGCTGACTCCTCGAAGAGGGCAGGGGAAAGTATGGGGAGGGGGAGTAAATGTTTTTTGTACAGAACACTACCTCGTAATCGGGCAAGAAGGCATACTTATCAAGGGAGCAGCTCGGTGCCTGGACCCAATCACGGGGTCTTGGGCAATGAGAGAAGGGCTACATGGATGCAGGCATACTAGAAAGATTAGCTACAAGTTCTTACTTAAATCTATAGGAATGTTTGAATTAAGATTGTTTATGAGCAGAGAGCAGAGATATCGCAACCTGGTTACTTTAGAAGGAACACTTAGAACACTTAGAAGGAACACTTCCTTGAAGGCCCTTTACCACGGCTGCGACCTTGTCAAGCAACTCAGGCGAACCTAGGCGCAACATTTATTTTTTTTTTTATTTATATCTTTTGCATCGTTGTGTTGTCCCTGCAGAATTCCCACCACCAGTTCCCTTGGGCACCACCCCCATCGTCCCTTGTGCTCTTCTCTCCCCTGTTTTGAGCCCTTCTCCTCCCCCTCCCTCCTGAATGTCTCTGATTTATGGTTGCCTGCTGGTTTTGTTGTTTATTTATTGATTTATTTTTATTATTATTGCTATTTTTTCCTGATCCCTTCTTTGGCTCCCCTATATTCCTCCTATAAGCAAAATGCTCGATATTTCTCTCTCTCCTTCTGGTTTATTTCACCAAGCAGGATCCCTTCCAGCACTCACGGGGGACCGCAGCACCCTCACAGGACAGACCGCAGAGGTGAGAGGAGGTGACGCCCCCTCGGGCCCTGCAAGCTGGTCTGAGGCCAGCAGGGCGGGGGTGCGGACGAAGGGGGGTGCGCCTCTCTTTTCCCCTGGGATCTGGGGCCTCGTTCTGCAGAGAACATGTAGCTATCAAAGGAAAGTGGTTTGGGGGAGAATAAGGAAGGCGCGAAGGACAGAATCTGGTGACCAGCAGGAAGTGGGGTGAGCGACAGGAGAAGGAGAGGAAATCTGGGGGGCTGAGAGGGCAGGGGGCGCCCAGGCACAGAGGTGGGGAGGGGGGAGCAGAGTCTGGGGATGTTTTGCTGAAATGCCTCTGGGCGCCAGGTGGCGATACTGCGTAGATGGATATTTGAGACAAACGTCTGCTGAGATCCAGAGGCAAAGATAATCAAGATTATTCGTAAATTATGTACAATCCAAAGGCCTGCAAGGGCTGGAAATAGTTTTCCTTTGTGAATGTCATGAATATTAGATTTTAAAACATGGTAAATAAGAAATGAGGTTTTTAAATTGGTCCAAAAGACAAGCTTGAAATCATCACCACAAGAATCCAACCCGGGGTATAAATTTCTTCTCGTCCAAGTCCTTTATCAAACCCCCCCAAATGCTTGAACCATCTTAAGAGACAGAGTTGAGGGAAGGGACGGAGGTCCAGGTGCTCGCTTTTATGTTTTGCTTAGAGAAGAGTTTTTACTCTATGAAGTTCACGTCCATCTCCGAGAAAAGCCTCTGCCGGCCAGAAAGGCCACGGAGCCGCCAGCGGCCAGCGAGCAGGTGAGGCACGTCCAGCGGAGCAGAGCCTGGGGCGGGTCTGGGGCTTACGCAGCAGAAGGGACTGAAAATGTCAGAAACATTCCACTAGCACAGCCGCATCCCCAGCTCCCGGGCCCTCCGAGGGAAGGGATTTAACAGCCACTGCCCACGTGCGGCCAGGCCAGGCAGGACACTGTGCCTCCCCCTCACAGAGCGCTCCCTCAGCCCCGCCGGCCTCTGCTGGGCCCACCCCGGCCGCCTCTCACCCGCCATCACGTCCAGCCCGCAGCTGCCCACTATGCCTGCGGGTGATGGACCTGGCCTGGCCCCAGGCCCCCCTGGGGTGCCCGTGTCCAGTATCAAAGACAACCCCCCGGATGAGATCTGATGATTCTGGTTACCTCCGGGAGGAAAAGCCCAGAAGGCCTTCAACAGGGAGGTCCAGCTCCGCCTCGCGAGCCCCTGCACTCGGTGGAGGAGACATGGGGGCCCGAGGGGGCCAGCTGAGCGGCCCCTCTGCACCCCACATGCCACCCTTCATCGTTCAGAGTCAGAATCATGTTGCAGAAGCCACACACCCTGGACACCGCCCAGACCCCCTGGGGAGAGCGGGGCAGCTCGGCACCAATGCCCCCAGGCCCACACCCGGCCCTGGTGCCGCTCCACAGTCCAGCCGTGCTCCCTGCACACCTGCGAGGGTCCTCGGGCCTCCTGGGGGCTGGGGCGCACCATGGCAGGGAGGGGGGACCTGCGGCTCCAGGCAGCTGGAAGAAGACGGAGCAGAGGAGCCGCAGAGGCCGGAGGGAGGCTGCCGGGCCAGAGGGGCAGAGCTGCTGTGCCGGGAGGCGGCCCGGGGGGGTGAGCGGCCGGCGGCCAACTGCTTGCCCCCTTTCCTACCCGGGTTGCTGGGCCTTAGGCCAGGGGAGTCATTTCAGGCAGAGGCAACCGCCCATCAGCTGGTGCGGGAAGAACGCTCTTTCTGCATCTTCTTCCCGAGACGAGAAACAGAACAGTAAGGGAGAGGGCACATCCCCAGGTGTAAACTCAATCCCTGGTTTGCACGGCAGCGACGCTGGGCCCTGAGCGCAGGATGTTGAGGAGGCCAGCTCCAGAAGCAGTGACACCCCGCTGGCATCCCCGCTGGTGATGGGAGTCACCACTTGGGTGACTTACACGGAGGCCCGTGGCCAGGCGCCGGCTGCAGTGACCGTGACCGGCAGCCGCAGGCAGCGTGGGGCCGGAGCACGGGGCTGAGAAACGCTGATGAAGCCCCGTAGGGAAACGCATCCAATCCCGGTGTTTTGGAAGCTGAGTTCAAAATCAAAGTCGCCCATTGGGCAGCCAGGCAGAAAAGATCAATTCCACTGGGAAGGAAAAGGGAAATTGGGCTTATCACATAACAAGCACCTTGGCATCTTCTACAAGGTAGGAAGGATGGGGGGTGACACACATCTGAAGAGGGGTGAGCCCGCACTCCCAAATCATACACAGCGCTGTGCGCCAGTGTCCCACACCAAAACATGACGCAGTCGTAAAGAGTAAAAGGCCACACAGTTCCCTAATATTAATGCAACAGAACTAAAATTAGGGCCTCTCTGGTGGCATAAGGGGTTAAGTCTCTTCACTATGAAGCTGTCCCCAGCCACTGCAGCACGAGTTCGATCCCTGGCCATGGAGCTTCCCACATGGTGCAGCAGACCTCTCCTGTGCTTTGCCCGCAGCCCCCCTCAGCAGTGTACTTCAGTAGATCTGCCTGTTCTGCTCCCCACTCTGTCTCTGGTGAATCCTCTCACCCCCTGTACCTCTGGCCTGCACCCCAGTTCTTGCATGCATAAATAAATCTTTTTAAAAAATAATGCTAAATTTTATGTATTCCTGAAAGGAAAACAACAAATGTCTCCCCTGTTATAGAAAAGAAATTCAAACTAAATCAGCAAAATTTCTAGAAAATGATGGTAAGGCCAAGAGATAGAGCAGGTTTAGAGGAAATTTTATACCCTGCAGTATAGATATAAAGAGAAAAGAATAAATGCAGTATGTCTAACAGAAGTCAGGGACAAAAAAGCAAACAAAACAGACCCGAGAAAAACTAACATAAGAAATGAATAAGGAAAAAATCTGAAATGAAAATAAAAACCAGAAAATCAATAAAAAATAATAATTAGATCCAAAATTTGTTAGATAAATCATGAATTACAGAGTAGGGCAAATGCCAACTACAGACGGAATTGAAACCAAGACCAGGGGTTACTCGATGCTCAGAAACAATGTAAACCCAGATGAAATGGGTGGTATTTATGAGAAAAGTCTTCAACAAAAGAAAATGAGAATAGACAGGAAATCTAAAGAGAAGAAATTTCACAGGGATATGGGGACGGGATTGGACCCAGTCTGACCTAATCTGACCCCTGAGACCGGCTGCGCCCATGAGGAGCGCAGCTTCCTGAACCCCTGGCCAGCACTGCCTGGGGATTTGCTGTGATTATTGTCAAAATAGATGCAAATCCTTCAAGTTTTTGATCCAAAAACTCAAGCAACAAATCAGAGAAAAACAGTGTGACCTACAAAGTTTAACCTCGACCTTCAAGAACTGTTCCACAGGACTGAAGGGGAGAAACACAATCTCATCCGTGGGTGAAGAAAAGTCTTTGGATACAGTTCAAGACCCACTCTCCAAGGAAAAGTAAAAAACTTCTCTAATAGGAATAGATGGGATTTGCTTCAAGTTAGCAAACTGACGTCACTTAGCCCAAATCCCAGCACACTGCTGAAGGGACAAACATGGATTCTGCAGGAGAAAAGTCAGGTGAGTTGTGTGTTACTGACACCTTCATCTTCATGTCAAGTTTGTTTTTAAGGTGCAAGGCAAAGCCACTGGGAAAAAGCTGGTTTTAGAAATCACAAAGTGGAGATTCACTTGAGAATGACATGACTGTTTCCTCGGAGAACTTGAAACAGTCAAATAAAAAACTACCACGGAAAAGGCGGGAACGACGGGCGGTTGGGAGGACGCAGTCACCGACGAGCTTTGAAACCTTTCTACCTAAAAAACGCGACCATACCACCTATTTTTCAAATTGCACCCTTTTTTTTGGTAGGTTTATAAACACTTTGGCTGACAACACTGTATGTGATTCAGGGGTACAGTCCGCCCCTCTCAGATGCATGTCACCACCCCACCCCAGCACAGGCGCAGAGTCTCCCCCAGTCCATTGAGACCCGCCTCGACTCTCCCCCCACATGACCTCTCTCCCTCTCCCCTTTTCTGTCTTGCAGCCTCGGTTCTGCAGCCAGACGCCAGGGCCTGTCCCTCTGTTCAGTTTCTGTCCCCCGCGCACGAGTGAGCCTTCCAGCAGCCAGGGGCACGTGGGCTGCCCGCCCGCAGCAGCCTCTGCTCAGGGGCCTCCCGCTCCGGCGGGCGACGGGTCGTCACCCGAGCCTGGGTGTCACCCCTATGCCTCCTCGCGTGATCCGAGCTTGGCTCCACGTTCCATGGTGGAACCTCAACCTGCAGGATGGGTCCCGGGGTGCCGTGCGCCGGGGAGTGTGTCGGAACCTCGGCAAGAAAGAGAGGCACTCTGGAGAGGAGGGGGTGCCAGGAGCCGGGGGAGGGGCACACCGCAGCCCAGCCGGGGGGGTCGGCACCTGCTGCGGGCTAAACAGAAGCCCCCAGAGTTCTGTCCCCGAGGCCCTCGGAATCCGAGCTCTCTTAGAAGAAAGGTCTTTGCAGATGGCCACAGTGAAGGCTGCTGCCGTGAGCTCCTGCGAGGGGCCGCAAAGGAGACGGAGGGAAGAGGAGGCGCAGACACAGAGCCCCGGAGGACGGGCGGGCTGGAGCCTTGAAGCCAAGCTAGGAAGGGCAAGGACGCTGAAGCCGTGAGAGGCCAGGAGGGCGGCCACACGCACGCCTCCGCCGAGGTTCTGCGGCTCCAGCTGGGCTGCGCCCTGCACTGGTGTTTGCACGCGGGAGACAGGTCTTAGTGCAGCATTTCTGTGGTTTCCAGCACCCGAATTAGTGGTGATTTTTCACAGCAGGAAACCAACACCGTGTGTGAGTCGCCCGATGCAAACGGGCGCAGACGTGCAGCTGTGTGTGCCCAGCGCCCCGGCACCCAGGATGCTCGGGCCCATCCTAGCAGGGCCTGTGGCTGGAGCAGGGGGAGGGAGAGCAGCCTCCAGGCCTGAACCAGCGCAGGCTTCCCCAGGGGCCAGCCGGGGACAGTGGCTGGAGTCCACAGGGACAGGCGACCCAGGAGTGGCTGCTCCTGCACGCCCCCACTCGGCCCCGAGAGGGATGAGCTGTACCTCGGGGCTCCCCAAACCAAGGTCCCTCTAACCCACAGGGGCTCGGGTGCTCAGGCACGAGCAGAACCTCTGGGCCCCACATGTCAGTGGCGTGGGGGCTCCTGGCACCTCCCAGGACAAAGGTCTCTGCATTGGCCAAACACCCCGCACCTGGGGCCTGAGGGTCTTGGCCACTTGATTTCAGTCCTGTCCAGCTCTCCGCCAGGTTCTCCCAAAGGCGACCCCGCGGGGTCAGCACCAAGGCCAGCGCCACCCAGGGCTGCTGGTGTCTCCATGGCCACTTCACAAGTGAGGAAGCGAAGGGAGCTGAAGACTCCCGCCGGCCACATGACGGGGCAGTCTGTTCCCCGGAAGCAGCTCTGAGGTGCTCCTTAGTGTTGATGAGGGCTCCCCCTTTGGGTCAGAGCTCTCGGGGAGGGAAGAACATGAGACTGGACGGGAGACAGAGCTGGGCGCCGGCCTTGCGACTTCAGACAAACCCGCAGAAGCTCTGGGCTGCGCTGGGCAGCCCCCCACAGCCAGTGTGACGTGGGCTGCCCGCAGGAAGCACGGCCTGGAAGGGTCTCCCTGCTGCAAGCCACTGCTAGCAGTGCCCTGGGCTGCTGGACAAACTGCTTTCCCAAGGGGGATCTCGGCACCCCACCCGCGCCCACCAGTCAGGACTGGGACAGGCAGAAGCCAGGCCCAGCAATGCCCAGCCCACCCCATGCTCCGCGGTGGCCAGATGCTCTCCGGCCACTGCCCGACCCACTGCTGGCCCGCAGGGCTCATGGATACCAGGGGAGGCAACACTGACGCAGAATACCCTCCTAGATGCCACAGTTGCTGCTGCAGCAGTGAGCAGAGAGGGCCCCAGCCCCAGCCTGCCCCGGAGCTGCGTTCCTCCAGGGAAGCGAGAACGTGCAGGGAGCGCGGCAGCGTGGTTATCACCACCTGGTACTCGGCCTGGCCCACGTGAGTCCTTTTTATTCATCGACTCACTTCATCCCCACTGCGGCCCCAGGAAGAAGCTGTAATTATTACTCCCCCTGGGCGGATAACCGGGGGCAGCCACAGTCCTTTCTCCAGCCCGTAGACCCACTGCACCAACCCACCGGCCTCGCCACTCTTCCAAGAGACCCCTCAAGCCAGAGCAGGGGCCTGCTACGGTCAGCCCACAGGCCTGCCGCTCTGAGCTCACAGCACTTAGCGGACTCACCCTGAAAGCACAGAGGTTCTGTCCCATGTGACAAGCCCTTGGGGCTGGTTTTCTCATCCTGTCCGAGGGGTTTAATCAATTTATTTGTTAAAGATTTATTTATTTATGCATACAAGCTGGGGTGCAGGCCAGAGGCGTGGGGCAGCGAGAGGGTTCAACAGAGACAGAGCAGGGAGCAGAACAGGCAGATCAGAAACACACTGCTGAGGGGAGCAGCGGGCGAGGCAGGAGAGGTCTGCCGCGCCATGTGGGAATCTCCCCGCCCGGGCATTGAACTTGCATCGCCGCTGCCGACAGCTCTACAGCGCAGCGCTCAACCGCTGCATGTCCAGGGAGGCCAGTGTCCAGGGAGCAGTTACTGATGGCTGAATGAGCAATTGTCACGAGCCATCCTCAGAAAAAGTCAACTGGAATGGACAGAGCCTCGGGCCTTTGTTTTAATGAAACAAAGCTGCGTGGCGCAGTAAAAGGACGATGCTCCTTCAAGCTGAGCCTGTGCTGGCCCATGGGCAGTGCTGTCTCTTGCTGGACTTGAACCATGGCACGGAATGAGCAGAGGGGACAGAGTCCACACGACGGATTCAGAAAGAAGACAGAGACAGCTGGTAGGGACCAGTCATCATTTTTCAAGAAATCTTTATTCTTATGCTCCTTGGATCCAATCTCCAAGATGAACTGCCTAGTCTGACAGATAAGGGTTTGCCCTTATCTCTGTTCTTCTAGCCCCTGCCCAGGACAGCCTCAAGCTGTTAGCAAATCAACCTAGGCTTCATTCCCCTTTCAGCAAAGATATAATTACCAACGGGGATGTTGTGTATCTCAAACTTTCCTGTAGTTTCATTCTAGAAATTGCTGGAGCATTTTAATGGCAATTTACTGTCCGGCAGGCAAGCTGTAATTGTTCATTTCCCCACCAACTGTGGGGTCGGGGTGATGATGCAATTTCCAGGAGAAAGGGGACGAGCAGGGAGGGGAAAGGAGAACAGGGTTATGGACTCCACTTAGATTTGCATTAGGATTGCATCACACTGCAAGCGAGAGGGTTTCTCCATCCTCACCCTCAAAGCCCTCCGAATACAATGCTTCTAGAACAGAGAGACAACAGCTTGCTAAGCGAGGACGTGGATTATACCCCACAAGACTCACAAGACGAGCCGCGGTAAGTCTGCTTCCCTCCCCCTTGCAGGAATTATTAATATTCTGCACTTCTCTGAAGACAATTCAGTAGGAACAGAGATCTAAATTCCTAGCAATTAGTCTCTCCCCCGGACAGGATCCCGGCAGCTGGGAACCCGCTGTTTTCCCTTTAGGTTCTCAGATGAGAGCCCACACGCAACTTCATCCCAGACGCCAATCCCCAGTTCCTGAATAATACTTAGAAACAATCAGTTATGCAACAAATCTGCATCACCACTTAAGACAGGCTCGCCACAGAGGAGGGCTGTACCTTCTGTTTCAGGTCAGCCTAATACTGTTCAAATTGTATCACACTTAAGTATCTCAAAGTATCCACCATGTGAAAGAATCCCACCACATTTCCCTGAAATAGGAACAGTCCTCTTAGAAAATCAGTAAGCACCCCCTTGGCATAACTTTTCTAATAAATAGAGGTTCTTGTATAACTGGCTTAGAAGAGTCTGTATTCAAATTCCTGCCCCCTCTCTGAGAAAATAAAAGAAAATGTGCCCATGTTGCGAATGTCAAGGAAATGACAAAGCAAGGAAAGTAAGAATGTTTCAAATACAACGTGATACAGGAATGTCAGCACTTTCCTCAAGGACGGTTCAGTACTCGGCAGACAGTGATGCCAGCCCAGAGAGGCCGAGAAAACGATGCACCGACTGTTCATTTAAGACGAAACAAGCGTTACAGAAACAACACCGGCTGGGCCGCCGGCTGCTCTGCAGGGGGGCAGGCCTCCTGCCAGCCCCCTCGTCTTGCCAAGTGGATGCATAAGGCCACCCCAGAACCCAGACACGTGGCCCCTCGCTGTGCTATTAAGGACCTTGCTGAGAAAGCTGGAGAAACCCAAACGGCAGCCGAGAGCCAACGCATCTCCTGATCTCGCTCGTTGCTTTACAGGGACACAAGACAATGGCGTGGGGGGAAAACCAAGCAAGGGTCACGGTGTTGCGGGACAAAGGGACAGCAGATGACATGCTCACTTTTCAGTGACGTAGGGAAGAAATCTCTGGACTGGACTTAGCAACTTATTGGGAGGTCTGAGATCGTTTCCAAACAAAAGCCACCAGGTACTATGGATGACATTTATGCACAAAGTGACCCAGGCTCTGTCCAGCGTGAGCTGAGGCCTGTTTCAGGGGTAATGTTGGTGAAAGCCTTTTAGGGGAGAAATGGACTGTTCCCGACACAGAAGGGGGCCAGGGGTCTCCTGTCAGGTCACTGATAAACAGGTAAATTGGTACCTGCTGGGCAACCTCTTTCTATCAGACCAATGTCCTGTATTCCAAACACTGTTGCTTAAACAGTGACACCCCGGTAAAATCACCAGCTGACCCATCACATTCTGACATACACATCTTTCATAAAAAAGTATTTTGGGGGGCCTCCCTGGTGGCGCAGCGGTTAAGCGCTGCACTGTGGAGCTGTCGGCAGCGGCTAAGCGAGTTCGACGCCCGGCCCGGGAGAATCCCACATGGCACCGCAGACCTCTCCTGCCTCGCCCGCTGCTCCCCTCAGCAGTGTGTTTCTGATCTGCCTGTTCTGCTCCCCACTCTGTCTCTGGTGAACCCTCCCGCCGCCCCACGCCTCTGGCCTGTACTCCAGCTTGTATGCACAAATTAAAAAAAAAGTACTTTTTGCCTCACAAACGTGTGAATTTTAGGTTTTATTTCCAGCTTTGTCTTTCCCACCTGGACGTTCACCTGTGAACCTCCCGCGTGAACTTTGCTGGCAGCGCCTGCCTTTCCCGATCGCTGCGACGGTTGAGCAACCACCTCTGAAGGGACGGAACAGCCCTCACCTCCTGCCCTCTCAGAGCCGTTCTCACACGCAGCGCTGCGGAGCGAAGAATGCCCTGCTTTCTGCTCTGCCAGGATTGGCCTATCTCTGGCTGTCACTGAGAAGCAATATTTTTCTTTGCTGCTTTTGAAAACTGAGTAAATATTCAAAATTATATTCTTTCCCTCTTTTTAAGCAATGCAAGAAATTTTGCTTTTGTTTGTTTTTTGCGAAAAGCAACTCCAGACAGTGAGTATGATGGCCGGGGATACTCAACTCCCTCCCATACTGGAGCCCACCGGGTCCTTCGGGTCGGTGGCCTGGTCTTCCTTGCCGAGATGTTCTCTGATGCCTGCACCGGCCAGAGCTTTGTCTATTCACATCGGGCAGGAGAGTGGAAGCATCCAGGGGAGGGGAGGGCTGGGGTACCCCGAACCCGGGGAGCTGCACACGGGGGAACGCATGTGCTGAGTGCTTCCGGTGCTCCCTTTCCCGCTATAAGCTGGCAGAGCGGACTGGGCGCCGTCCTGCCGCAGAGACACAGCCCCGCCAGCCCTGCAGTGGCCAGGGAGAGGGCGCCTGAGACAGAGGCCCCGGATCTCCCTGCATGACTGTGGGGGTCTGAAGTGCGACGGAGGAAGGAGGGCTGCCCGCCCCCACGCCGGACTGCTGCTTCTAGTCACAAAACACCCGCCTCCTGTGGCCTGGGCTGGGGCTGCGCTGGGTGGCCGGCGGCTTACTGGCCAGGGTCCACTCGCCTGCTCACGGACGCGGGGCTTTCCCAGCTTCCTGGGCGTGGACGCTGCCCAGTAACGCCCACACAGGCCATGGCACAGGGGCGCCCGCTGTGCGGGAGCAGGAGCCCGCTGCAAGCTCCGGGTGACCCCAGAGGGTAGCGCGGGCCTCAGGCTGCCCCCAGGGAGGGGCGTGGCCAGGGGCTCCCAGGAGAGGGGAGGGGCGTGGCCAGGGCTCCCAGGAGGCGGGGAGGGGCGTGGCCAGGGGCTCCCAGGAGGCGGGGAGGGGCGTGGCCAGGGGCTCCCAGGAGGCGGGGAGGGGCGTGGTCAGGGGCTCCCAGGAGAGGGGAGGGGCGTGGCCAGGGGCTCCCAGGAGCTCCCCGGAGACGGCTCCGCCCAGGGTCAGCCTGCAGGCCCAGCTCTGTTTCGCAATAAAACTCTCCAGCCCGAGCCAGACACGCTGGTTTCTCAGACGCCACAGTGCTCACGGGGCCGCGGCTAAATGCAGTTTTCCAGGCCCCTACTGCCCCGCTTGCCCGCCCCTGCACAGCCGCCCCCGCCCGGGCCACCCCGAGGGCGCAGAAGCACCCACAAAAGGAGACCAGGAATAGCTCCAAACGAGGGACCCTGGCCGCACACAACAGCGGATCAAATAGCTTTTTAAATGCTTTTAACTAATTAAATAGAATGGTTTCTCGGAAATGCCGTGTCTTAGTAAAGCTCAATTCGCTGTCGTGGCATTTTAAAGATTTTTTTTTTTAATTTTAATGCCCATGGCAGAAAATTAACAAATGGAGAAATCTTTTGTCCTCTGCAAAGACAGAGGGGGCGGAAGGGTCTGGGTATCAAGAGGGAGAGGAGGTGGGGGAGACGCATGGATTTGATTGTGGGTTATTTCACTCTCAGATAAGATCGGCCACAGGATGGAGAACAGTAAGAACAGCTTTTAACCATCCAAACCACTGCCCCACTCAGCAATTAGCAAAATGGAAGTGTCATTTCCAGATCCCACCCTTGCTAATTGCTGCTGGGCTTCGCCGGGGTGCGGGGCGGGGCGCGGCGGGCGGTGGGGGCACCGCAGGGCGCCCCAGCCCCAGCCCCAGCGCGGCCGCCGTGCAGTGCCCCTGGCGGCGCGAAGTCCCGGCGAGGCGCGCACCCACCTGCCAGATCAGGTGCTCCTCGGCCTTGGCCGACAGGCAGACGCTCAGCACGACGGTGTGGGAGGCGGAGGTGAGCACGCTGGCGACGATGGCGTCGCGCATGTTGAAGGGCAGCATGGTGTACACCACGAAGATGATGAAGAGGAAGAAGGACACCTAGGGCGAGAAGAACAGGGTCAGGGAATCCCGCACGCACCAGAGATCCCCTTTCCTTTCCACGAAAAGCTGCTTAAAGCCATGCCCTTTGGGGATAGTTTTTGGATTGAGGTAACACTGACTGACAATAACCCTTTGGGGTTATGAGACCACACTCACCAGCAAGTCCATAATTCTGCCAGTCCAGGGGACCCTCCCCTTGTGCTCCCACCCTCCCCACCTCAAGCCATGGCCTTTTAGGAAATGATATTATGACAAAGCAAGACAGTGTGTTGGGAAAATCTAGTGGTTTACAATAAAGGGCTAACTGGAATTGTTCCCTTCCCAAATTTGGGGGTTTCCAGGCTGGGCGTGCAAACCCTTGTGGACAGGGGTTAGTCTGAGCACCTACTGGGTGTGTGCAAAGCTCATCCTGGTCTCAGGTTTTGTTTCTGTAGTTGAGGAGCACATCTGGATTCTATAGGCCAGACCTCAAGCTGGATTGGGGGCCCCGAGAAGGCGGGTAGATGTCTTCTGGGGGAGTTAGTGAAAGTAGAGGCAAAGAGCACGGACATGCAATAAAAGGAGACCATTTAGAGATGGTGCACTGTTACAAAAATGTTTGGCAGAGTCTCCAAAGTCAACTGTAGAATGACAATATGACCCAGCAATTCCATTCCCAAATAGAAGCCCTCACGGACCAAAGTCAGGCACTCAGACAAACGTGAGTCTACAGTACCACAGCACTGTTCACAGCAGCCAAGAGGGGAAGAACACACATGTCCCTCCATGGTTGAACGAATAAGTGGCATGAAATCTGTCCATGTGGGGAATACTACACAGCCATGAAAAGAAATTCCCGAGACAGGCGACAGCACAAAGGAGCTTCAAACACATGCTAGGTGAACAAAGCTGGTACAAAAGGCCCCATATTGTGTGATCCCACTTAAATCAAGTATCTAGAATAAGTTCATCTGCAGGGACAGATTGGTGGTTACTGGGGCCTGGGGCGGGAATGGGAAGCAACCACTGAACAAGCTCCGTTTCCTCTGGGGGCGACGGTAGTCGTCCTGGAACCGGACTGCCGTGGCAGCTGCGAGACCTGGCGCACGTCCAAAATCCCCCGAATTCTCCCTTTTAATTTCCATTTTATGAATATCACTTTAATAAAAAAAATTCAATATAAAACTGCTTAGAGGAAGGTTTGGAATGGGAAGAGAATGTTCGGTGGGCAGCTTGACAGCCACTTCTGCTACGAGAGCAGAGACAGGCCCCGCCGGAGGGACGGAGAGGCGGGGTCAGAGAGGCAGCCCAGGAGACCGGGGCCAGCGGGGTGCGGGGAGCTCGGCCACAGGACGCTCCGCTCCAGGAAGAGCCCGCGCCTTTCACGGAGGCTCCGCACTCTGGGAACCCCGTGCCCCGCGGCTGTCCTGCCTTCGTGGGGGCAGCTCGTGAGCAGCGCGTGGGCCGGTGGGCGAGGCCGGGCTCACCCCTGCACGGGGACCACGGCGAGTGCCACGGGCTGTCCCGTGAGCTGTACCTGCGTGACCGTCGCAGAGACCGAGAACGATTGGGGGTACCCCGAGCGCGGCCTTCTCTCCTCTCCAGGCTCCCAGCCCCAACACGGGTCACGGCGGGGCCGAGGGGCTCCGGAGGGGACAGACGCCGAGGGACGTCCAGGGGAAAAGGCAGCCTCACGTGTCAGCGCCGCCCCGCAGCCCCCCACTGCTCAGTGCCCAGGACACCAAGACCGTCTCCAGCCTCGGCCACATGTCAGCCAGCGAGTAACAGCACGTCTGGTGAGCCTCTCAGCTCTGGAAAAGTTGCACTTAGGAAGGGAAAAATTAATCCTTGCCTAATCACAGTTTATTGATAAGATTAAATTTACTCTAGAATCCGAATACCCACCAACTTCACAAGAAATATTGTTAACGAAGTTACTGTGACTCCTCGATGGGGGTATTCATGCAACACTCACTTCCTCCAGGAAATATTCAGTGCATACTCCCAGGTACCCAGACTGACAATCAGTTAGGCAAGAAAAACTTTCATTTTACAGCTGCCATTTTCCTTCAATGCAAAACCCTCCAGCCTTTCTTTGAAAGGCTCCTACCCTCCCAGGGCTTAATTTTGGGCAGCACTGAAACGCTAATATCATTTAATAGTCACTCTGCAAAGGTCTTGAGATTTGCGAGGAGGCGCTGGGAAGGCCCCTACAGCAGCCAGCGCAGAGATCTTGGTTTTCCACACACAGAGCTGCAGCAGAACCTCCATTTTTCGATGACAAAACCAACGTTTAAAGGTCAGTTTAAAAAGTCACACTGAGTGGAGTTTTGGACTGTGGTGGCGCCTGCAGCATTCCAGGACTGCTGAAGGGGGAGAGAGTGGGCGTGGTTTCAAGTCCCACAGGACGGTGGGTTTTGGGGGGCAGGGGGGAACGCCTCCCTTCTTATTAATCCCAGACAGAGGGCTCTGGCTGTTTTCATCCTGCTTGCCAAAGCAGCTTCAAAGAGGGCCATATGGAAAAGCAACAACGGCCTTGGCACCCTGAAGAACGTGCAGGTCTGAGTCCGAAAAGCAGAGTGTGGGTTCCACGTGGGGCTGGAGACACTTGGGGGGCTGAGATGCCCTCGGATGCACCTGCTGTCTGTGAGGAGCTCACTACGGCCCGGGGCCCTGCGCCCGTGGCTGAGCACTGCCCTCTCAAAAGCGCTGCTGAGGACACTCCCTGCCCCTCGCCCCCGGCCTGCCCGCAGCAGCCGCCACGTTGAGTTTGCATTCTCATTCCTCTGCTTCGGAGATCAATTCTATTCCAAACGCAGACGGACAGACATTTGCCAGATGCCCGGCGCAGACCTGGGCTGAGGGGAGCTGCTCCCAGGGTGCCTTCTGCCCGGCCACCTCCAGGCCTCGGAAAACGGAGCTCCCCCAGGGTCGGAGGCATGAAGTCAGTGCTGTTCCCAGGTGGGGTGGCCTGCGGGGGGAGGTCTGCCCAGCAGTTGAGCCCCTGGCTGCTTCTGGGCCAGCACCTCGGTGTCCAGCCCAGAACTGGCCAGCGGGGCCTCTCCGACTCCACCCTCCCAGCATGTCAGAGTGGGGAGCGGCTCCTCTGCCCTGTGGCGGCGCGAGCCCTTCCCAAGGGCAGCGCACGCACGCGAGAGGCTGACAGAGATGCCTGGGGGGGCCGGGATCTCGGCCCCGCCTTCCGGAAGGCGCCACTCCCGGCCGGCAGAGGGCAGGTGGCCTTCCCGGGCTGGGAGTCACACAGGCAGTGAGCGCGAGCTGGAATTGCTTTTTTAGAGATTTATTTACGCACACAAGAGCTGGAGTGCAGGCCAGAGATGTGGGGGGTGAGAGGACTCCCCAGAGACAGAGTGGGGAGCAGACAGGTGGATCCACTGAAGTCCACTGCTGAGGGGAGCAGCAGGGAGACAGGAGGGGTCTGCTGCGCCCTGTGGGAAGCTCCCTGGCCGGGGATCGAACTCGTGCAGCAGTGGCTGCAACAGCTTCATAGGTTGAGACTTAACCCCTGCGCCCCCAGGGAGGCCCCCCAGCTGGACTTTCTATAGGCGGGGGCAGAGGGTGCGCTGAGGAGGCTGTCTCGGGGCATCTGTGCCGCCTCCCAGGAGTCTGGGGGGAGACGGGGAGGCCAGAGCTGCAGCGAGTCAGCGTCTCGGGGTCGCTCCTCGTGTCTTCACTTCCTGTGGCTGCTGCAGCAGGTGACCGCAGACGGGCGGCTCTGAACAGTGGAGACTTGTTCTCTCGCAGCTCGGGAGGCTGAGGATTCTACACCAGGAGTCAGGGCTGCTCCTCCAGCCTCCCCGGCCTCCCCAAGCAGATCCTGGGCTCCTGCCCTGGGGGTCCCCAGCGCCGCTCCCCACCCCTGCCTGCACCGGCCTGCGGCCTCCCTGCGTGCCCACCCGCCGTCACTCAGCCTGCCAGCCCGTGTCCAGGCGCCCCGCTTGGGGACACCAGCACCGGCCGGCAAGCTCAGCCTGACGGAGCCGCTGCCCCGGCAAAGCCCCATCGGCTGCGGCTCGGGTCACCCACATATGTCGGGGCGGGGGAGGCGCGGGGGACACGCTCGAGCCGCGCTTCAAGGTCACGCCGCAGCAGAGCAGAGTCTGGGTCCCGAGCGCCGCTCTCACGGCGTGGAGACAGCTTATGGAGCCAAAATAACTTCAAAAAAATGACCTTTTAACCTTCCCAAATAGAAAATCACCAGCAACACGCAGAAGAGATGGGCGCAGCTTAAGCAAGAATAACACAGATCGGGGGGTCCCCGAGCTCTCCGCAAGCCCCACTCGGCTCACGCCGTCCCAGCCTCTGGGGCTGGGCTCTCACGGGGCCTTCCTCAGAGGTCAGTGACAAGCACAAGTCCTCCCTGACACGCCAGCAGCGGCTGAAAAGGTGGAGCTTCCGGAGTTTCCTCTCAAGCGGCACCTGCGCCCCCGTGGCGAGCAGTGCTGCTGGCTGTCTCCTCGCCTAGAAGGCGCAGACGAGCCTCACCAGCAAGATGACCACATCCGTGAGCCTCTGCTGCGCAGCGGAGAAGCACTTCCAGAAGAATACTTGTTATTTCAATTTTTTGAAAAGATTTGTTTATTTATGCATACAAGCGGAGGTGCAGGCCAGAGGCGTGGGGCGGCGAGAGGGTTCACCAGAGACAGAGCGGGGAGCAGAACAGGCAGATCAGAAACACACTGCTGAGGGGAGCAGCGGGGAGGCAGGAGAGGTCTGCCGCCTGAGAATCTTCCCAGCCGGGCGTCAAACTTGCATCACCGCTGCCGACAGCCCCAGCCCAGCGCTTAACCGCCGCGCCACCAGGGAGGCCCTTGCTATTTCTATGAAGCTAATAATGTCAAGGTAAATACAATCCAGAAGGTATAAAGAATTCTATAGCCAGAAGCAGAGCGACTTCCATCATTTTTCTTTTCAACAAATGTCTGGAAAATCAGAAATACCATAGTTTTTCGGTAGTGGCTTTTCAAAGATGTAGATGGTTGCGAAATAAACGGGAAGACCGACACTTCCCAGCTAGATCGTCAGAGGTGGTTCTTACAGCATTGGAGATTATTGCTGTTTTAGAATATAATTTGAAATACCCAAAGGCAGTCAAAAAGGCCCAAGGAAAAGAGAGAATTTTTGAGTAAATCTAACTGAACTTTCTGGGAGTAAGTTCCAAACTCACAGTAAAGATTTCCTCACTGGATATTATTTCCATCTCAAAGGCTTATGACTCTGAGAACATGTACCTTTTACTGAATCAGAGAATCTTGAAAACTTTCTGGAAACTTAGCTAGAAGGGTATTTGCCACAGCGGTGCTTTAAATTCCTTACAAAACAAAATTTGCAAGATGATCTTGACCTTTTCACCTCCATTAATATTTCATATCACGCTCCTGGGTCACACTTTACACATACTGAGTGACTGCTACATTAAAAAAAAAAAAACGCCAACTATGTAAAACAGTCTTTTCTTTAATTGGGGGACACTTATACACTACAATGTTTAGTGCCAAACTATTGTGTATGTGTCTTTATGCTATTCTTTGTTAACTTTAGCCTCTTTTTCTCCTCTTTACTTCCCCAGATTCTCCCAGTGGAAAGAGGGCTTACATCTGTGTGTCTGTATTTATACATGTGTACATACACAGCACGTTAGGTGAAATATGTATATATGCACAGATAGAACATGTAAGCTGTGGGGTGAGTGTGTGTGTTGGGAATAGTGTGTAGTGTGGTGTGTGATATATGTGTGGTGTGTGCATAGGTACAGACTTTGTGACTCCATGTACCTCACTAAAATCCCATCAAAACCCAGATTTCATGTTCAGGTGAAAAGTCACATCTTTCCAGACCAAAAACAGAGGTGACCCTCAAGAACAGCCCACGGAAAAGGCGACTGTGTCTCTGGCCTCGGATTCCTCCATAGAGGAGGTCTGGATCTCAGACCGGGGTAGATTACAACAATAGCTCAAGTCATAGATGCTTCTAGATTCTTCTAGAGCTTCTCTTTTTGACTCACTCTTCTTTCCTGGGCTCCCCAGGATTTCACACGGGGCTGTAAGCTCAGCACTGGCTCAGTTTTGAGAGCTAATTCCTAATTTCACGCTCATGCACCATAATAGATTGCACAGAAACTAGATCCAAATCATTGGTAATGTTATTTACAGAAAGCAATAAGCAGACACTCTGGATGTCAAAATAGGCCTGGAGCAGTGGGTGCGCTTTTCCTCATGGGTATGTAATCTCCCCAACCCCCGACCCCTGTCCTTCTCATACTTTTTCCCAACTCATTAAATGAAGAGCCTAGTCCCCAAATCTAGGAGCTGTTCCTCAGAGTCTTCCTTCCTTGTTCTCGCCAGCTTAAGGACCCTGAACTGAGCTATTCCCACAAGTTGAGGCCAGATCCTATAAACACCCCAGACTCCTGCAGTAGCACCCCACCCTGCATCCCCAGAATGAATTTTTCAGAGGTCAGAGTGATCATTTTGTGACAACCAACATAATTATTTTAATAATTTAAAATACCCTCAACAACTTAAGAGGACATTGATAATACAAAGACCATAAATATAAACAAACCCTGACTGCTTGCAGGCATCTTCAGCATTTTTCTTAGGCACCTGAGGATGTGGGACGTGTCCCACAGGGGCAACAGGTATCCTGCAACCACATCACACAGCATGTCTTAGCTCCACCTTGAAAGCTAGCTCCTAATTGAGAGACAATGGACATAAAACATTGCTACAGTGACAGCGTAGACCAGCTGATTTGACGCATTTATGTACTGCGGTGTGGTCACCGCTTCTGGTCTCCCTCCAAAGGGAGAGAAAAGAGAAAGTGGAGAGACACTGACACTCCGGCTCCATCTACGCAGCGGGCGTCTCGGCAGTGTGGGCATGGAAACAGCCCGAGGGTCCATCAGCAGATGGACCATCACGAGAGAAATCCCGTCCTCTGCCACGGCAGGGACGGGCCTTGAGAGCGCCGTCCTGAGGGAGGCGGACACGGGGAGACACACATCACGTGATGGCACTACGTGGAGTCTGAAAAAGTCAGACTCACAGAGAGAGTGCAGGTGGCCTCGGGGAGCAGGGTGCAAACAAGCAGTCGCAGGTGAGTAAATCCCAGGGCTCGAATAGCAGCACTGGGCCATTAACGATACTGAGTGACAGGCCTCAGATTTGGGGGGACTGGATCCTAAATGTCCCCGCCACAAAGCAGATCCTCATAGCCGGCACGATGGAGGCAAACTCAGGCCGCGACGGAGCGAGCTTTTCAATGGCCAACTCTGTTGGTGCTGTTTCTCCTCTCCAGAACCCCCAATGGCATTCCATAACACTTCGGAGACAGTCGGGTTCTCTTGCTGCCAGTCAGGGGCCCTCCCCGCCGGCTCCTGGCCGACGCCCCCAAACTCAGGCCGGCTGCGCCATCCCCGCCTCCATCTGGCCTTGGAGTTGCTGCTCACCCAGCAACCTCAGGGCCTTTGCACCGGCTCCCTTTCCATCCCAAAATCTGTCCTTGCATTTCCCTTGGTTGGCTTCTTCTTGCCACACAGGGTTCACACTCAAATATCCCCTCCCCAGAGACACAGGCCTAAAGCGTCACCCCATGCACTCTGCAGGATGTAACTCAGGGGGTGTAGTTTGGCCCTGCAAACGGCGCCCCCACCCCGACCCCACGGCAGCACATCCAGCTAATCCTGACCTCTCTCCAGCAACGCAGACAGCGCCGTGCTCTTCGCCGAAGGGCCGCGCCAGCCTGCAGCCCATTAAAACCGCTGGGGCGGGCCACAGACATGCCCCGGGCTCGGCGTCCTGCGCCCTGGGCCCTGGCAGCCCGACGGTGCCTGGGACTTCGGCCGGGAGGAGAGCCGCCCCCGCCCAGGACACGGCCCTCCCAGCCGGCAGCCTCTGGGGGAGCGGCAACGAGCTCCCTGACCCCTGGACACCCCGGGCTGCGGGGCCCTAGACGCTGGTGAGAAGCACGCGCTCCCGGGTCCCGCCCCAAGTTTGCTGCGTCTGAGCCTTCTGCCCAGTTCCCAGGCGCGTGCAGCCCCTCTGACCCGACCGGTCAGCTTTATTCTTGCCCGGGGGACAGCGTGGCTGGAGGCCCTCGTGCCCCCAGAGAGCGGCGGGAAGAGGGGAGGCCCCGACACTCTGCCTGGGGGCTGACCCAGGCGAGGTGAGGAGCCCGAGTGTGGCCCAGGAGCAGTTTCTCCTCTCGACTCGGTCACTAGTTCTTATGTCCTGAGGCCTCCAGACCCAATTTGATTTTACGATGAAGACGGATTTATGGCCGTCCTTTCTAGCTTCATTTCCTCTCCGTAAACCAAGAACCCACCAACCCGCAAAGCAGGGCCACAGCACCCACGGGCCCTCAGCGGTCACCTCCCCAGCCCGCTGTCCACGCTGGCGGCCGCCCCTCATTTCAGAGAAGGCATCACCAGAAGCATCCGTCTTTGCAGAGCCCGAGGGAGCCCCATCTTTCTTAATATGAGGACTTACTGAGACCCCCCAAGGCTACCAGCTGACACTGCCAAACACCCTCCAGGCCATAATCTGGGATCAAATCTCCGGGGCTCCTAAGAGTCAATGATAGAACAGATCTAATTTTTGCTGCAAGCAGCTCTTCTGAATAGCAGCTCTGTCTGCAGAGACTCTGGAGACGTTTCCCTAAACGCACATGACTAGCCCAGGGAAGCAGGCGCTGCTCCGCGCGGGGCGGTGAGGCTGAGTCAGAGGCGCGCCCCTCCGCTGAAAATGTGATTCAGAGCCCGAGAGGCGATGACGGAGTCGGGGAGACGGCGACTCTCCCTCTGCCTTTCTTTCACGGCAAGGAGGGGGGGGGCGCGCCAGAAAGGCTAAAGAGCTGGGGGAGCTCTGCTGGGGGAGGGCGCAGCTGCCCGCGCACAGGTGGGGCTTCTCTCCCGGCCCTTCCCCACCTTGCGAGCCCTGCTTCGCGGCCCACCCTCACCCGGGCGGCCTCTGCCGTCTCCACTGGTCTCCGCGGGGTTCGGGCGCCCCGCGGTATTTACGCCACCGCGGAAGGGCCGTGTCCTGGCGCCTGGGAGATGAAGTCCTCGTTCTGAAGACGCTCGGAGTCTCCCGGACCAAGCCGCTCAGCGGGCTCGCCTGGGTGGCCGGCCCCTCTGCGCCCCTCGGGCTCACACGCGCGGCGGGGTCTGCGCAAGGCCCTTTCAGAGGTGAAGCCGGCACTGCGCCCCGGAGTGAGAAACACCCCGCCTGGATGCGGCTCCGGGCGCACTGGCCGGACGTTTAAACTGCTCCTCGGCCTGCAAAAATTGTGTGGGGCCCCTGGTTACGCCCCCAGAGACTTATTCAGGGGTCCGAAGACGTGTATTGGAGGTGGGCACTTGACCGCCCCGCACCTCGTGTCTCCCTCGGAAGCACTTGCGATGGGGTGGTGGGGAGCACGGCGCCTGTGCCCACTGCCTTCTCCCCGCCCCACCAAGGAAAGGCCCCTCCCCGTCTCAACGCTGGGCTTGGCCACGCGGTGGTCTCGGGCCTGAGCACCAGGGGGCGCCGCGCTGCCTCCCTGCAGCCTCCCCTGCACCCGGCCTCGCTCCCAGAAGACACGCCCCTCGGGGGCCGCGTTGAGCACCCCTGGAGCAGAGCCGGACGAGCCCGGAGCGCAGAGTCCGCCGAGCCCGCGCCCAGGCGGGGCAAACAGGGCTGCGCCCGCCCGCACCCAGGCGGGGCGAGACAGGACAGCAGGACAGGCCCCGCTGCGGCCGCCACCCCGCACCCCGACTCCTAAAGAACTGCTGTCGTAAGCGAGGGGCCCTGCACGAAGACCCAAAATAAGGCCCCGGCCTCAGAGCTGGCAAGGGCCGCCAGGTGCGGTGCGAGGCTGACGAGGCGCTCACGGTGGGGACCAGCCAGCAGCCATCCTGGGCCCCGACCAGCACGACGAGGTCTCTGGGGACACGGAGAGGCGAGCCCCGAAACCCCCTCGGGACAGGAGGAAGGGCATGAGATGGGCATCGCCTTAGTCGCAAAGCCTGTCCAAGCAGGCTACGGACAAGGGGCTTCTCCTCTTGCAACTGCGGAAGCAAGGCTGAGAACTCCGGGAAAACAAGCTGAGCCTCTGCTGAGGCCAAACGGGACCTGCCGAGACCCCCGCAGCCGACCCACCGGAGCAGCTCGAGGGAGAGTCCTCTTGGGGCTGCAAGAATCCACCTGCTGGAACAGAAGCGCCTTGTCCCAATCAGGGCACCCTTGTCCTTAAGGGCAATTTGCTCGTGCAATGCAAAGGAAGGAAATGGCTAGTTTATTTGGTGGCGATCAGGCAAAAGAATGTTATGAGCAAACGCCTATTTTTTCCTAGTTCCGTCATCCAAGGAAAACAAGCGCTCTCTGAGCATTTTCACCATCCCCCAAACCCGTGGTATTTAAATAGTTTCCTCCTTTCTGACCTTACATTTTCAGAAAGGTGACCTCGTGGACAACGTCACGGCTCAGCGGCCCCAGGATGTCCCAGGTCCAGCCACCTGGGAATAAGCATCCATCTGTCCAGCTGGACAATTGGGCATCACACGGTCAAGACCAAACAAAGCAAAACACGCTCAGCCCCCCACAGCCAGCCTGGCCGCCCTGGGTCCCTCTTCTGTGCAGCTACTTCGTCCCTTAAGCCTCCATGCTACAAAAGCGAGGGCAGGGGTGTTCCCGGCTTGCCTTCCCAGTTCGGAAATTTTTTTCAAATATTTATTTATGCAGACAAGAACTGGGGTGCAGGCCAAAGGTGCGGGGTGAGAGGACTCCCCAGAGCAGAGTGGAGAGCAGAACAGGCGGAGCCACTGAAACCCACTGCTGAGGGGAGCAGCGGGGAGACAGGGGAGGTCTGCTGCGCCCTGTGGGAAGCTCCCTGGCTGGGGATCGAACTCGTGCTGCAGTGGCTGCGACAGCTTCACAGTGCTGAGATTTAGCCCCTGCGCCTCCAGGAGGGCCCCGGTTCGGAATCTTGCATGCACATGTGCTTCTAGCCTCTAGATAACTGTTTCTGTGCAGATATTCTGCCCTAACCCAAGTACGGGAGCAGCTGCCCTGCCCCAGTCGTTCACCCCAAGTTTGTTTTATTTCGGGGCTTCCCTCCAGCTGTTCAAACCAACTGGGGGGGGGGTGCGCGTGGGCTAAGTCTGCGGCTAATGGGCTGCGCCGCCGTCAGCGCCCTCTTGCCTGCTTATGCAGAGAAAATAGTCCACGTGCACGGTCTGGGAAAGCAGCGACTGTCACCTGAGGAACAGGCGGTTGGTTGGGAAGGAGAGCGCTGTCCTGAGAAATCACTTGGAATATCACCGTTTTGGGAGCGCCCAAAAAAGTTAAGTCCTCATTAAAAAAATAATAAAATGTTATATAAAAGGACTTTTATTTATATTCACTGTTTTGGTCCTGATGAATATTCATGTCCATATTCTTTTGAAACATTATATTTATTGAATCTGAAAGGCCAGTGCTTTGGAGGAGAGAATCTCCTGCAGGGAGATGAGTGAATTATTCATCCAAAAACAAGTATTGTTCGGGGACGCCCTCTCCCCGTGTGTTCAACATCGACATGAGCCCGCGTCGGGGGCAGGGAGCTTGGACGTGGGTCCTCACCCCAAGATGCCCAGTGGGGATGAGGGCTCTGCTGGCTCCTCTGCCTGTTCTGGGGGCAGATCCCGATGCGAGGACTGGAATTCTTCGCCTGTCAGAATGATGAGCTCGGCCTCCGCCTTGGCTCCGCGGGCCGTTCTGTTCGTCAATTTTTTTTTTAACGGGAGTTTTTTTTAAAGATTTCTTTATTTGGGGCCTCCCCAGTGGCGCAGCGGTTGGGCACTGCACTGTGGAGCTGTCGGCAGCGGCGATGCGAGTTCGACACCCGGCCAGGGAGAATCCCACATGGTGCGGCAGACCTCTCCTGTCTCGCCCGCTGCTCCCCTCAGCAGTGTGTTTCTGATCTGCCTGTTCTGCTCCCCACTCTGTCTCTGGTGAACCCTCTTGCCGCCCCACGCCTCTGGCCTGCACCCCAGCTTGTATGCATAAATAAATAAAATCTTTAAAAAAATTATTTATTTATGCATATAAGAGCTGGGGTGCAGGCCAGAGGTGTGGGGGGTGAGAGGATTCACCAGAGACAGAGCGGGGAGCAGAGCAGGCAGATCCACTGAAATCCACTGCTGAGGGGAGCAGCGGGGAGACAGGGAAGCTCCCTGGCCGGGATCGATCTTGTGCTGCAGTGGCTGCGATAGCTTGATAGGCTGAGACTAACCCCTTCGGCCCCTGGGAGGCCCCCAGTTCTTGAATCAACGCCACTGCCCACCGCAGCTCTCAGATCACCCTCAGGCGCTGGCGCCCAGTCCTGTGTGCCCCCCGTGTCCGCAAGAACTGGGTGTCCTCGGCAGGGTCTGCAGCAGAAAGCAAGTCCACTCTCGACTCCAGAGCTGCTTAATTAGGATCATATTATTCTGACTGACCGGTGGAGAGTCCGAAGCACGTCCCCGTGGGTCACCACAGCCCCTGGGGCGTTCTCCTAAGAGCAATTTTGCAGCCTCAGGATGACTAAGTTGGGGCTTACGCCGCCGTCCATGACAGGGGCCTCTGTGCAAAGAAATGTCACCCCAGCACCAGTCTCGTGAAAACCAGCCGCAGATGACACGCTCTGACCTGCCCTGCTCAAGTCACTTCAGGGCCCGCCGGCGGCCCAGGGGTTAAGTCTCAGCGCTGTCACCGCCGCGGCCTGAGTTCCAGCCCTGCAACATTCGCCGAGAAGAAAAAAAGCTTCTGATATTTTATTCTTTTGTTTCTGTGGAACTTTAATTTTCACGTTCATTCTTCTTTCCTTCCATCACTATGCACCCAAGCTCCACCCTCTTCCTCTCCCTGCCAAAAAGCAGTGACTTCCTGAGACTCCCCGCTCCTGGGAAGTCTCAAATTGCTTCCTTCAAGTTTTCATTAATCAGTGTTCAGACCTACCACGGCTCATGTTGTTTTCTCTCTCTGGGGAGGATTTCGTGTGAGTCCCCTCCCCCAACCCTTAGGGTGCTCTGTTCTCTCCTGTTTTCTGTGCAGCTTCTTCCTATTCTGCTTGGGCGTGTCCTGCGCGGCGGGTCCTGCGTGGTCTGTGGGTGCTCACGTCCCCCACACAGATCACACAGGCGTGTGTCACTTCTGCTTCCCACTTACGCTTCTGGGATGACTTATGGACAGTTTCACTTGCTCTCTTTACTGATGCAATGCACTGGAGGGATGTGTGGATAAATTTAGACTATCTGGCACTCTAAAAATGGGAGTACTGGCACCATAAATTATAATATCCCGTTTTCACCCCCAAAGGGCTAGCTAACAGGTTTTTTTGAAGGCTCAGTTCATTTCCCACTGACTTGAAATGACACATAGATGCTCGTGACTATTTCTTTTCTACCCATCCGTCTATTTTTACTCCAGGAGCCTAATCTTTTAATTATTATAGCATTCACACATTCTAATATTGCCAATATTCAAGTGACTGTCTCCAGCTATTCTCCCTACAACTTCCCTGGCTATCCCTGTTGCCATATCACAGATGTGACAGATGATTAATTTCCCCAACACTTACATGTGCATTTTGGTTGAGATTAAAGATTAGGGAAATCAGACACGTACCTTATTTAGAATGCTGAATCTCTATATATGAGACTATGTTCTCTCTCTTGATTACTGCATTTTTATGATACTCCTTGAAGTTTTTAAATTGTATTCTAAAAATGCTGACCATTTCTTGCTTTATTCTTATATATATGACTCTTTAGATATGAATATAATAACGTATCATAGATACTTTAGTGCAGACAGGGTTATTGTGCCATGACATTTGTTGACTTTTTTCTGTGTGTATACTGGTGAGCTTCACATATAAACACGAAACACACTGATTTATGGAACTTTCCCACTAATGGTTTTCCGCTGCATCTCCTGGCTTCTCAGGAGGTGATGATAAAAATATATTGCACTTACTGAGTGCTTGCCATTTGCAACCACCATATAAGAGGGGCCTGCCATGAATTATCCAATTTATTTTACTGATAAATTTGTGGAATATGTGGTATTAACTGTCTCAATGAAGGGATTAAATGTTAAAACATAAAGAGGTTAAAAAATCTGGCCACAGTCATCAGCTATTAGATGAGGTTAATGTATAATAGCCACATTTAATGAAAAAACATTCCCTAACCTTTCCTACATGTGTACTTTATTTTTCCTGCAGTTTGACTCAAGTTTGGTTAAGGACAAAAGCCAACAGAGCTGACAGCCTTTGTTAGCATTCCTCAAAGTGGGAATTATCTCAAGTTATACCTGTAAGAATTCTGAAGGTGAGCCTGAGTTATTCTTATAAAATGTTCAGGGAATTTTCTTTTGATTTTCATTGTACTGAGAGTTTTCCCTCCTAAGCATTGAAATTGAATTATATTAACAGTCTTCATTAAAACAACGGTGTAATTTCCCCTTTGATAGATTAAAATCTGAAACAGGACTATTGGACTTCTATGTCAAGCCTTCCTTGCACTCCCAGAGAAAAACTGTGCATAGTGAGACACAGTAGGCGTGACATCAGGGGAAGTTTTTCATCTTTATGGGCCTGTTGTCCCTTTTATATAAAATGGGAACATTAATAGTATCAATTTATTTTATCGCTGTAAAAATTACTCATTTATTTATTCAGTACAACTACTGAGCTCCTCTCCAGCGCTCCCCAGACTGAGGTTCTGTTATCCCAGCAGCAAGCAGAGCAGAGAACGCCTCTGCGCTATGTTCCCTTACTAAGATAACGTCAGAGGCTGAACACAGTGCATCCATGTAACTGATGGCAACTTCTGTCATTTTAATGTGCTACTGGAATAAATCTGCAATATTTTTCATCAGATTTTTGCATCCACAGTCAGGAACTATGTCAGTAGTATTATTCTTTTGTTATCTTTATTAGGTTGGAATATTAAGATAATGTCAGAATCATAAAAATGAATTGGAAAGCTTTTCTACTCTTATTTTGCAACACATTAAACATTATAGAAAGCACCCAGTTCTGGAATAAACTGCTGAAACTACAATATTGAAAAGAATAACTTCTCTCTAAATATCTCCAATTATTATATGACTCTCCCAGTTGTCTTCATTCTGTTTAATATATATCTTATTAAATATCACTCTACCGATTTAATTTAGATTTTAATATTCATCAACCAAAACTGGTATACAGCACTTCTTTGCAATCACCTACTATTTCTGCATTGCTAAGCAGGGAAAGAGGGAGACATTTAAAAGGACTAGAGAGAGTGAGAAGGGGAATTAGAGCGTGTCCCATTCCTTCCCCATCACCTCTGATGGGAATTGTGAACAATGGAAATATAAATGAATCATCAGGATTATTCATTTATTACTCACCATTTTATTCCAACTATCTCCTGAGTTCAATTCAAATAATATCACTGCGATACCCATATAGAAATAAAACCAATAAAGCAAAAAGGGTATGATTACATAATAGCTCTGATCATTCATTAGCCCCCTAATATGCTTTGGTCATCTGAGGTAGAAACTGTATTGTGTGCTCCCTACAATACTGTAACAGTAATCCACAGACCTGAGTCCCTTTTCTGTCTGTCTACCATCAGCATCATTAGCTATCATTTGCCTGTCTGCCTATCTACCTATGATCTATCTATCATCCATTTATCATCTGTCTATCTACCTATCTCTGTCTGTCTGTGTCTAATTGTCTGTCTATCTATCTATCTATCTATCTATCTATCTATTTATCTATCATGTATCTACCTACCTATCATCCATCTATCATCTATCTATCCATTTACCTATCTTCTATCTAACTCATCACCTCATCCCATCTCATCTATCCCCCTATCTACCCGTTTCACTCACTCATACACTCACCCATCCAGCCACCCATCCCACCCACCTACACATCCATCTATCTCACCGATCGATTTCTCACTCTATCAATATATGAATACACAGAAAACGTAAATTTTAAGACATCACTTCTCTCTCCGTGATTTTATTTCTTCTGTTTTATTTATTTATTTTTTAAGATTTATTTATTTATGCATACAAGCTGGGGTACAGGCCAGAGGCGTGGGGCAGTGAGAGGGCTCACCAGAGCAGAGTGGGGAGCAGAACAGGCAGATCGATGGAAACACACTAGTGAGGGGAGCAGCGGGAGAGGCAAGAGAGGTCTGCTGCGCCATGTGGGACTCTCCCCGGCCGGGCGTCGAACCCGTGTCACTGCTGCCGGCAGCTCCACAGCGCAGCGCTTAACTGCTGCGTCACCAGGGAGGCCTATTTCTGTTTCAAAAGCATGTTTTTTGCACTCAAAATTGTAGATTTGATGAAAAATCACAGAAGTCTAGTGAGGTAACCTCTGGTGTTTGAATCTCTCATCTTTAAATTTCACACATCCCACCCAAATTTCGACCTTGGCTTCCGTCTCTGGGCAACAACAACAATTCCTCAGGGTTTCCACAGGACCTTGCACTTACCCCCCTCCCCGGCGCCCTGCAGAGAATCAGCACATCTCAGTGGTCACGAGGGACGTGGCTTTGACAAATTCAGTCATCCCATACGTGACTGCTCCTTTTTTCAAAATGACTGAAAGCTTTCCACGGAGTGGCCAAACTAGTCACTGAAACTGCCTCGACATCTGTTCCTAAGCCGAAGAGATGACAACTATTTAGTGAACCCTTTTTAGATAAGGATGTCAGAATCTACAGATTGAGCACACGCGTCTGTTTCAGAGAAATTTCACAGGTACGGCCTGGATTTCCAGGTGTGGTTACAGCAAAACTGACTGTGTTGGAAATAAAATGCTACTTAGACCATTTAGGACCAACGAATGAAATAAATGATTCTTCTCAGACTGAAACACAATGTACCCACACGCGGTTTAAATCAAGTCACCTGACCACAACTAGCCTCCCTGGTCCAGCATTTCGCTCCATTTCCTGGGAACAAAACAGAATTTCAGATTCTTAAGGACCGGGCAGCATCAGCTTCCAAAACTCATTCGCTTGTGCCAGCTGCAGAATGCACGGGCAGGCACCAGGCGCCCCCAACGAAGGAACGCGGGGCCCGCCCCAGGGATTCTGCTGCCAGCACAGAGCGCTCCCCGCGCAGGCGGCTCCTTCCCTCCCCGGCACATCCCGCGTGTGATGCCAGGACAGACGGACGCGCGTGAACGAGCGTGCGTGCGCGGGCATGTGTGTGCGTGCGTGGGCGCGCCTGAGCAAGGCAGGCAGACCGCAGCCAACTAGACGTGGCCACCGGCAAATAAAGCCTGGGTCTCTCTGGGGTTTGTTTAGTCTTGGGGGGAGGCGGCGAGGAGGGCAGCTTCGGGCCAGTCGTCGGCAGCGCAGAGGCAGTGGACACTCCCACGGCCAGTCCTGCAGGGACAGCTGTGCAGCCATCCAGGCGCCGGCACCACGTGGCCGCGCACGCCCAGGGGAGTCTGGCCTGCGCCCCTGCCGCCTCCCCCTCACTCTGCGCGGTGGTCAGAGCTGCTGCCGCGGCCAGCGGGGGAAGCCCGTGTCTCTGCTCCGGTTCCCGGCTCCCCGTGGCTGTCAGGGACCCGGGTGGCCCTCCAGGTCCTTCCGCATCACGGAGCCGCAGAAGCAGCTCCCAGCGCACACTGCGACCCCCAGGGCGCTCTGCACCGCGGCCAGGGCAGACACGGAGTCCAGAGGCGCCCTGAGCTGGCGCCTCTGACGGACACCGGCTCCGGGCCCTGCTGGCCGCCGGGAGGCTGGCGGCCGCGACACCTGAGCGCCGGAGCGCCGCCCGCTCAGCGGGAGAGCAGCAGCAGGGCCACGCGGCCGGCCGAGGGCGGCGGGAGGTCACCCAGGAGGGGCCCCAAGAAGTCGAGATGGTCCAGGCACAGGAGCGAGAACGGTTGGGCAGAGGGCAACTCATCACGGGGACTTCCCCAAGGTCCCCCCAGCCGTGCACGCTGTGCTTACGCCGAGCTCCCCGGGGCAGCCCCGCGCCCAGCCCCGAGTGGGGGGCCTAGCCAGCGCCCCTGAGAAGCTCAGCTAGTGATATTTAACATTCAATAAATGCTGCAGTGTGGAACAGGGAAACAATGTACCACACGGATCGATGAGGAAAGCAAAAGGACCGCTCAGTTATCTTCGTGCCTATAAAAAGCACATTCTGAACGATCCCAAATGGAAATGAGCAGTCATTAGCAGAAGAGAAAAATTAATGCTATAGAAAGTGATAATTAAAAGTTCGATGCCAGCAAGCCAGCCAGAGACCGCAGCTGCTTTGTCAAAGACACTAGTGACTGGAGCATCTATTTCAGATCTAGCTAACTGCAGCCTGTGTTTTAAATGACACTCCAGCGTTACGGAAACATTCTCCTGCATATAATGCACAAAATGGGAAAGAACAAAAAACTCAAAATGGAAATGACATGGAGCTAATTCATTCCCTTATGAGATTTACCAAATATCAGTTTTATGCCATTATCATTTTTATTAGTTTTTAAGTCCTCTTACAAACACGGGGATAAATGGAAGAAAGTAAGTAATGTAATACAAAATATTTCAAATTGGATTATTTTCAGAGGCAAGCATGGAAATGTAAGAATACAGCTTGGACAGAGTTCTGGTTATGACAGAGATAAAATTATAGTTTGTTGATAGACTGAGTGAAACCGTCCTTTGTCAGTCCCTAATAGGGTTGTTCCCTTCTATTTACCTTTGGCTTTGTGGGCTCTCCCTTAGCATGCAAAACTCGTGCTCCAATTCCTTTGCAGTCTTGAGTAGTAAAGGGCGCTCCCGCAAGGTCACGGTCCCCTCCCGCAAGGTCACGTTTCCGGTGATGTAGATTTCATTTGAGATGCTGCCAAGTCTGATTTGGATCATATTTGAGGACCCTATTAACAGACGTCTGAGATGGGGTGACTGAGATTTGTAACTGGAGCTGTGCCTCCTCTGCCTTCTGAGGGACACTGAGGACCACACGGACTCAAGATACCGGCCCAGGAATCAGCCTCCATCCCCCAAGGGAAGCCTCAAAATCTGTGTCAGCATCAGCATCGGCATTTCCATCCGCACCTGCACCCGCACCTGCTCACTCTCCGCAGACACACGTATGAACTACCGGGCGAAGCTTCCACAGTGCATGGCAATTCTCTATAAGGAACATTTTCCCACTTGTCTTCCCACTTGTCCAGACCGAGGCAATAAACCCAGCCGAGGATGGACCAGACGCACTTGAGCCCACGCCCACGCCCCACGGGGGCTGGCGACGGCGCACCTGCCGGCCACTTCTGTTCGTCCTGCAGGCGGGGTGCGGGGGAACCACTGAAATCAGCTTGAAATGCACTGTGAACAGCTAGATACTCTTCTCGGAAAACAGTTCCATTGAGTAGCACTGGAGTGAGTAGAACCGGCATTCCCAGACCAGAGCCCAGCCGACAGGAGGTGCTCACCCCGCCCCCACCCCACCCCACCCCACCCCACCCCACCGAGGGGGAGACGCCCCATCAGCTCTGCTGTTTCCCTCGACAAAACGCCCACCAACTCGGAAGTAATACCAAACCTCCAATCACACGTCATCCTTCCCGCTGAGAGTGACATATTTTACCACCCCAGTTCCTTTCACTGTTGTGTTAAATGAAACGTTAAACCTGTCTTCAAAATTCAGCCAAAGAGCACAGAGATCAAGAAAAACAGACGCTCGGTCTGTCGCTCCCCTCAGGTGGAAGTCTCCACACCGGTCACCTGTCCAACGTCACTGGGGACAGCTCAGGGGGGCTGGCTCTCAAAGAGGAACCCCCACACACCGTAGGGCCACCGCAGGAGGCCCTACAGGGGGTGGGGGGCGAGGCAAGGGCACTCCAGGAGCTGCGGGGACAGGGCGTCAGGCCTGCGCGGGCAGAGCACCGGGAAGCTGCTTTCGGGAGTCCCGCCGCTTCCCTAGAGGGCTCCAGGGGTGCGCGCGGGCAGGCCCTGCCTCCCCATCGGCGCCCAACAAACACTGGAGCCTCGTGGGCACCGCTGCACCGGGACCGTCACCCCGGGGTCCTGCCCCAGGAGCGAGCGCCTGAGCGCCAAGAGCTCCTGGGTCCGACACTTGCGACTGCCCCTTAAGCCAGAAGCCTGCACAGGGGCGCGAGGCTGAGCCGACTCCAGGCCCCCCTCACCGCCCTGAAGGCGGGGTCTGTTTCCACGGGAACTGTCACCCGGGGGTGCTCCCCAGCTGCCGGGCAGGAGCAGGCGTGGCCCTGCCCCACGATTTTCTGAGACGCCCGGGCTGAAGACACGCTGCTCCCCTGAAGTTCATGTTAAAAATAACTTCGGGGGAGTCGCTAAGATCAAGTTCGAAACTAGGTGTCAGCAAAGGTGCCATGGAGGGTGCACATGTACGCGTGCGCGTGGATGTGCGCTCAGCCAGGTGTTCTGCACGCGTGTGCATATCCGCGGCCATGGATATATACAGACACGAACTCAGCTCTTACAGCGTTGCTTTGCAGTTGGTGAAAAGGCTGTAAAGCTCAGGAAGGGGCTGACGTGAGGGGATGGAGCGGAGACAGGGTACCCACTATGCAGCAGGCTTCTCTCCCTGTGTCCTTACTGAATAAAATCCCAGTTCTTGCCATCTGGGGTTTAAACGAAGAGGGGCTTTCTCCCAAAGAATCTTTCTTTTGCTAGTGACCGTGCCCCACGCCCCTTCAGTCCATGAAACCTCCTACCTCATGGAAACCCTTCCGATTCCAGGACAGGACGTTGCCAGAATCACGAATTGTTTAATAAAGTCAATTAGATCTCTAAGGATAAATAAACTTATAAGTTTAATTATGTAATTCCTTATATTAATAAAATCGCTATATCTTTTCTATTTTATTATTGAGTATTCGTGGTAGATATTCATTAAAGAAAACACAAGATTCAAGTGAGGGGAAAATCTATGTAATACCTCTGTTCCCCATGGGAGGGTCTTTCTGTTATCTGATGTTTGTCCTGCCTTTTTATTTTTAAAGATTTATTTATTTATGCATACAAGAGCTGGGGTGTAGGCCAGGGGTGGGGGGGGTGAGAGGACTCCCCAGAGACAGAATGGGGAGCAGAACAGGCGGATTGACTGAAATCCACTGTTGAGGGGAGCAGCGGGGAGACAGGAGGGTCTGCTGCGCCCTGTGGGAAGCTCCCTGGCTGGAGATCGAACTCGTGCTGCAGTGGCTGCCAATAGCTTCAGAGTGCTGAGACTTAACCCCTTGCACCACCAGGGAGGCCCTGTCCTATCTTTTTTCCTAAGATAAAGAACAATTCTGGGACTGCGCTATGCATATCATTTTGTAGTCACATGCCACAATTTGATATAAATAAATCTTTTATAGTTTTTACCAATATACCAACAGATGTTTTTCAACTTAGCAGTTCCATGAAGAATGAACTACATTTTTTGCACATTTATGTAGTTTTAGGACAGTTTACCACATGTGGAACTGATGTGTTGAAGGAGAAGCACATTTGAAGACTTAAGAAGAAATCTGCCAAAGCCCGTCCTTGCAAGTGTGAGAACACGCTCCTCAGCAGGGCATAAAGCGCCAGTTTTGCTTCACATTACAATTGTGTTTTGAAAGAGTCACATCCACGACATGTTAAAGCGTTTTAGTACTGGTGAGACTGAGCTTCAGTTTTTCATTTATATTTGTTTTGTGAATTTTACACTCATGTCTTTGTCTATTTCTTTTTTGGGGCTCACCCTTACTGGTGGAGTAAAACTAGCCATATTTCAAGGACATTAATCTTTCACCTCTCAAAAATTTTTGAGGGTTTTCCCTAACTCAAGTTTCCTTTCAGAGCTGGGTGTCCACGTGTATTTTCTCTTCCAGCTTGTGGAAATTTTAACTGTGTGCAGTGTAGCTACACCCTCGAGGACTCAGAGAGAGAAGGATGCAGCATGTAGAGCATGGAAGCAACACTGGAGTTAGCCGGTGACCTTGACAAGTGAGCTTCACAGAGCAATTTCCAGCAAAGTGGGGTGACATGGTCACCACACGCTCCCCTCGATGCTCTTATTGGGCCGCTCCTGTCTCCGCTCCAGAGCAGTGAAAGTCCAGGGAAACAGGGGTAGGGTACAGCGGCTCCCCAGGATTGGGAGGAAGAGGGTATAGGGTGACCCTTCATGGAAATGGGGTCCAGAGCCATTTTGTAAATGTAAGAAATGCACATAAGAGGGGGCCCTCCCTGGGGTGCAGGGGTTAAGTCTCAGCCTATGAAGCTGCCGGCAGCTGTTGGCAGCACAAGTTCGATCCCTGGCCAGGGAGCTTCCCACAGGGCGCAGCAGACCCCTCCTGTCTCCCCGCTGCTCCCCTTAGCTGTGGATTTCAGTGGGCCCGCCTGTTCTGCTCCCCACTCTGTCTCTGGTGAGTCCTCTCACCCCCGACACCTCTGGCCTACACCCCAGTTCTTGTATGCAAAAATAAATAAATCTTTTTAAAAAATGATCACTTTCAGCCTTTTGGCTAAGATCAAGTGTAGTAAAGAAACGAAAAATGGAAATACTGGCACCCACCCTTGGACATCTGTCTGAAGAAAATGAAACACGAACTCAAAACACCTTCTGCTCCCGATGGGGTTACTGCAGCATCACGGACAACAGCCAGGGCGCGGAGCGGGCGCCCAGAGGGAGGGTGGGTGAGGGGAGGGGCGGCGCCCAGGGGGATGCTCTCCAGCCGCAGGGAAGGGTGAAATGGCGTTTACAGCAAAGCAGAGAGTTTGAGGAATTTCGGACAGTGAAGCAGGTCTGAACGGCCAACACTGGTGTTTTCACCAGCGGAGTAAAGTAAGGACTAGAGCAGGTGAATGAACAAAGCATAAACCTGTGGAGAGTCACAAACCAAACGGCGTTTCTGAGGCCAGGCGGGAGACGGGAGGGGGGCGGCCCCAGAAGACAGAGGAAGAGAGAACGCCCCAGCGCTACCGGCTTGACGGACGAGTCACGGAGTCGGACTTTGCGCGCGGTTCGGGGTTCAGCGTGGAAAAGGGACACAGGAGCAGGGAGGGAGGAGGGAGAACAAGGAGACGCTTGTCCCGCGGCCGGCGCCGGCCCCTCCCCGGGCCGCTCCTGGCTGTGTCTGGGAGAACCACAGTCACGTCCGCAGAGGCCCAGAAAACAGAAAGGGGCTTTCAGGCGCCACGGGCCTGGAGAGGGAAGCGCCTGCTACAGGCTCGCGCAGGGGGCGGGGACACGGTCTCGGCTTTCCGGCTCATGCCAACTTCGGGTGCTCCTGAGCGGGGCGCACGCGCCCTGGCGAGGGCCGCCGTCTCCACCCCCGAGCGCGTGCGCTGGGGTGCGCACCCGCGCTCTGGCCAAGCCCCCAGTGACCCGGCTGGTGAAGACCCAGATCTCTCGCCCTCTGTAAGTCAGGCTAAGAACCGTCACGATTCACCCTAAATCTCAATTTTAGGGCGTCATCTAAAACTGGCTTCTCTGGTGACCGCGCAGCGCGGAAACCAACGCAGCGGGTGTAGGGGCCTAACGACGCGCTGACCTGAGACGCGGCTAAAATTAGACTCTCTTGAGGTCGGAGCTGAACTTTATCTTCACGAACTCAGAGTGACCCGATGATCTCAGCGCCAAACTCCCAGGTGAGGCCGAGCCAGGGCAGAAGGCGGCGGCGCGGCGGCGCGGCTGCTGTTCGTGCGCCCAGGCCAGCCTTCTCCACGGGCCGCAAAGTAGACGTGCGTCTGGTCTAGTTCAGCAGAATTTGCCGCCCCCCTCCCAAAACGGCAACATACGAAACATATCCCTGAGCCAGGCGCGTCGTGGAATAAACCCACTCGACCCCAAGGACCTCACCGGAGCACATCAGATTGCAGCCGGGGTTTCTGCTGCGTCTGCATCATGCAGGCCCTGTGTGACATACCGCGACTTAAAAATGTGAGTTCAGGGCCTCCCCGGTGGCGCAGCGGTTAAGCGCTGCGCTGTGGAGCTGTCAGCAGCAGCGATACGAGTTCGACGCCCGGCCGGGGAGAATCCCACATGGTGCGGCAGACCTCTCCTGCCTCCCCGCTGCTCCCCTCAGCAGTGTGTTTCTGATCTGCCTGTTCTGCTCCCCACTCTGTCTCTGGTGAAGCCTCTCACCGCTCCACACCTCTGGCCTGTACCACAGCTGTATGTATAAAAAAAAAAAAAAATGTGAGTTCACGAAATAAGATATTGACTCTCATGAGGTCTCATTACTTATTAAACGTTTTACTAGTATAAATGACCCTCCAGCACGTCGTTAAAATTCAGAACGGCCGCTCCTGGCGTTGATGGAGCCTGTCCCCCACGTCTGTGCCGCGGCGGGGGCCCCTGGGGGTCAGAAGTCACACCTGGCCACGGCATAAAGCCCTTTCCTGTGCCGCGATGTGTCACCACTGGAAAATAAGCATGCTTTGGGCATGAAATGTATTTCAGGCCAGGGACTCTCCCTTTAACAAAACACGATCGTCAGCGTGTGTTTTGTCTAATAATCCTGGACAAACAGAGCTGCCTTGGTTTGCCTGCAGAGATTAGCCTCCATAAATATCAGATGATGAAACAATAGTAACTTATCAAATCTTTCCCTTTTCTTTCAAACAGCTTCGTAAATACTTATTGAGCAACAAAACCGCATGACTCATCCAACAAACGCCGGGGTGTCCAGGACGCGGGTCCGGCGGTGACTAAGACGCTCCCTGGGCCCACGGTCAGGAGCACGTGCCCAGCGGGCGCCTCTGGAGGGGCTCGTGGCGAGAACTGCGATGGTTCTGCCCGATTCCTGTTTCCCTGACGTCGCCACACAGCCACGCCGGCCAATGACAAGCTGACGCTGCTCTGTATGTCTCTGTAGGGCCTTCTGCTCGGGCAGAAACTGCCACTTTTATCAGAACGCTCAGCTTGCAGTGAAGCCAGCTGCTCACGCGGCGGCCCGGCCATCAAGCCCGCCTGTTCACCTGGGGGCCAGGTTCTCCCGCCGACCGTGGCGGCCGGTGGGGCGGCACTGCCCCGGAACTGAGTGGGAAGACCATCTCAGCGTGGCGCTCAGCAAGCAACCCCCGGCCCCAGCCGCTCCCCTCCGTCAGGAGGCCTTTCTCACCCCGCTTCGTCTCCCCCGCCCGCGTGGCCTAAAGCTACCAGTGCCCTTCACTGTCCAGCTGCGGCCACTCACAAAAGCACCCCTGCCTGCAGGGGCGGAGCGTGCCACGTGTTGGCGAGGAGGAGACCGGCTGCTGGGGAGCCGCAGGTGCAGAGAAGCGGGGCACAGTCCAGTCAGGCCCCGGATTTCACGCAGCGAGGGTCTGGGTTCCGCAGGCCAGCCCTCGTTCTGGTAAGGCCTCCAGCAGGCGCTGGCCAAAGGCATTTTATCCAAAAGCACGGAATTCACGTAACCTGAAGATCAGATCAGACTAAGCTTCAAGCTCTCCCCACAGAGAAAATCCGGGGCTTCCTCAACAGCACTGCCAACAGCCGGGCCCAAGAGGTCTCAGATTCACCTTGGGGGGGCTGTCAAGCCCCGGGAGCTGGAACTGAGGCTGAGCCTCCGAAGAAGCCTCTAGAAGGACCCACTACTCAACGCAAAACTCAGCAAGAAGAGTAAGAACTAATGCGCCATCCCATGCGTTTATTTCTTTAAAATTGGCAGGCCCAGAATCCTGCAGTGAAGGCAGACGGGAGTTAGCCTGGGGCTAGGATAGCAGATCACGTCTTCGTTGCTGCGTAAATAATTCAATGTCCAGCATCTCTCGACTTGGCCCAGACCTGGACATGGGGCTCACTTCACTGTGGGGAGATCTGGCTGCTCTTAGCACTACTGCCCCCCATTATAACCTTTTATTCCCTATTGGAAACTACTGTCCCCCTATTAGAACCTGTTGTCCCCCTAGAGTAACTGACGGGTGGAGAAAAACGTAAGCAGAAGCATCACGTCAAAGGCAGAGCCGGCTTGGCCAGATAAATGGAGTCTAGAGAAACTCTTTGCAGAGCTGAAAGCTTGTGTTTTCCAAGAAGATTCTAGATGTCCGCTCTCAGGAAGAGCACCAGGGACGGGCCGAGGAGCCAGGGCACTGCTTTTCTGCCCGGCCTGACTGAGACAGAACAGACTTAAAATTGGGAGGCTGGAGGCGAGCCCTGCAAGGACCTTTGGCGACACACGTGTCGCCAAACAACCTCCGTCCGTCCCAGAACCAGCAGTTCGAGAACAACGCCGTGCCTCGCCTCCTGGCAGCCTCCCCACGCACCCCAGTACTGCCAGCTGTCCCCCACCTGTGCCTGCACCCCAGGGCGCACCGGTCACCTAGCCACAAGGCTGCAGCCTCTGATATCACGCCAGGCCCCCGGTGCCCGGCCACTGGCAACCACCAGCTCACTCGCCCCAAGTTTGACATGTTAGGGCGCCACGCGTGAGCGTATGCACAGAGGTGCTCTCCCTGCCGACAGCTCCCTTAGCGTGATGCCCTGGGGTCCGCCTGTGTCCAGTCTTGAGGTCCAGCTTCCATTTCACCTCTTCAAGGGAGGGAGGTCACGGCCCCTGCCCCCCAAGGAGACCCTTTTCTGTAACCCCCACAACAGTAGCTGCTTGTCTTCGCAGCAAGCACCGCCGTACGCCCCCAGCCCAGTGACTCCCGGCGGGGGCGGCCGCTGGGGCTGGGGCCGAGCCCGAGAAGGCACAGCGACGTCTGCGGGTGTCTCAGCGCCAGCCCCGCACCCGGCGGGCGACACTCCACCACGCTGGGCCCGGAGTGGATGACTCACTCAGAGTCAGTCCGGGGTCTAAAGAAAAGCAAATGAGCGTTCCTGGCGTCAGCCTGGAACGACGTAGAAGGGAATCGTCCAAAGTCCGTCCCCAAGAAGGAGAGGACAGTCGACAAAACCGTGACTTTTCTTGACTTGATCGGAAAGCTGATGTCACAGAGCAACACGTTAGCTGGGGTCGGACGAGGGGGTCCCGATGGAGCCCCCCGACTCTACTAGCGTGGAGCAAAAGGGAGCGGGACCAGAGGGACAAGCGTCGGCCCCAGTGGTGAAAGCACCAGGAAGGCGGGTGTGGACGAGGGTGAGGCCGGAGGCCGGGGCTGAGGCGCGGGGTGACGCCTACTCACAGCCTTCCCCCCAGGACTCGTGGGGAGCTGGGAGCTGGTGGGGGGCTAGGAGAAGCTCCTTCAGTGTGTGTGTCCGGAGAAGAGGGGCCACCGCATGGGAGGGCAGGGAGACCCCCGTCCTGCCCTGAGGACACCAAGCCCCCCGCAGCTCCCGGGTGTGCAAACCCTGCCCCCAGCCAGTGCGCGCCGCTGGGCACATGCGCCCCCCCCCCCGCCCCCGTCACCTCCCGGCCCCCACTGCCAAGGAGCAGGGTCTTGTACCCAGTAAATACATACCACTGTCCACTTCCTAGTCCAGCCCACCTGCGGGTCATGCAGAAACCCGCCTGGTAGAGAGCTGCCCTTTTGCCATGCCCACCACAGACGCCGCAAGGACACTCGTGCGGCGAAGCATCAAACACACACCACGCGCAACCTCACCGATGTGATGAGTCAAAAGCCAACTTTGAGATTTCAGGTGCACTTGGTAAGAGCTGCCATTAATTATTATTACAGTGAGAAGTTGTCACTGATAAAATGTCAAATAATTTCATTTTTGTAACTACATGTGACAATGTTCAGTTTTGAACAATAAGAGAATATATTTCCTCGGAAGTGTCAGATCCATTCGTTAATGACTAGTAAACACGAATGGAATGGCAACATTGGGAGTGTCATTTGATCAAGAAGTTAAAACTTGGCGTCTGACCTAGTATCATCAATCAGGAGCTGAAAAAACACAATTTGGGGACTGACATATTTGTTCCTTTCATCTGCCAGTATTTTTTAAACATTTCCATTAATTAGTCGGAGAGATTTATGACTCTCTTCCAAGTGTTATTCAACTGCTACTTGAAAATAATAAGGTTAGACATACTAAGACGCAGTGTTTGGGTTCTTATGCTGCTGTTAATTAAAACACATTAGGCCTAATGGGATACCCAGGCAGCATTTTGTAGACAGTCCCCTGCTGCTGCTCCATCTATTAGCCAACCTGCTCTACTTAAAAGCAAGACAGTGACTACAATGAAGTGCCATCAGAAGGCCAGACGCCGCAGACTGGCGAGCAGAAGTATCTTTACTGGAAACTTCCATCCCCACGTCTCATTAACAATTCACACCACACACAAGAAGGAAGCTCACCCCTCACTGCACAGCCGGCCCAGGGAGATGCTGACAGCACCCATACTCTCAAAACCGCAATTTTCACTAACCGTATTCTCCTATCACAGACGCTAAATGTGAGGTCATCACAGAAATCATCTTTAGTTATTCCGTGATGTTCCCAATGTGAATTTAGAAATAATTGAGACTTTAAATTGCATGCACAGTGCTACCAGCACTCATACTTAAATTCATAACCAAGAAGACGCAAATGAATTTACCTAGTTCCTACACCAAAATTATGAGGACATTTTTAAGGATGCAGTTTTGGTTTTTTGTTTTTTTTTTCCTAAAGAGCCGTACAGAGAAGGTAACTCATTACATTTCCAGCTCTTTTAAAAATGTGGTTTAATGAGCTTGGAAGCTACGTGTAATTCTAAGCTGTGCCGAAGGCTAGGGTGTAGAAACCTGACCGGAACATAAAGGCTGCTAACAGAATAAGTAAAAGCCATGGGGAGGCCAAACAGCAGCCTGGGTTATGGGATTGCCGTGGACACAATGAGAAGGCTGCTGTTTGGCATATGTCACATTTATGGGTCAGGCTTGCTAGCTGTCCCCAGAATTAATTCTTCCCTTGGAGTCAAAGCAGAAAAACCCTCAATTCTTTGCTGATCCACCTGCTCTTCTGGGCAGGCATGGCCATTCTGCCAGTTAGAGGCAGGAGGTGCCTCCTCTTTGTTTTTGTGCCCAGGTTCACTGAGGTATCAGTGACCCATATGGTGTCTTAAGCGTGCATCAAGGTGAGCAGGTATGCAGATTCACTGCGGAGGGGGAATGCCATCGAGTCTTTTTTTTTTTTTTAAGGTTTATTTCTTTTAGCTGGGGTACAGGCCAGAGGCGTGGGGCGGCGAGAGGGTTCACCAGAGACAGAGGGGGGAGCAGAACAGGCGGATCAGAAACACACTGCTGAGGGGAGCAGCGGGCGAGGCAGGAGAGGTCTGCCGCGCCATGTGGGAATCTCCCCGGCCGGGCGTCGAACTCGCATCGCTGCTGCCGACAGCTCCACAGCGCAGCGCTCAACCGCTGCGCCACCGGGGAGGCCCCAAGTCTTTTTTTTTTTTTAAGATTTATTTATTTATGCACACAAGAGCTGGGGTGCAGGCCAGAGGTGTGGGGTGGTGAGAGGATTCACCAGAGACAGAGCAGGGACCAGAACAGGCGGAGCCACTGAAACCCACTGCTGAGAAGAGCAGCGGG
>PVIJ01012221.1:0-50851 GCA_004024925.1 Scalopus aquaticus | reverse complement strand
GCACAAAATGGAAGAGAGGAGAATACAGGGGACCATGGAGATGGATCACGGGTGAATTGGTGGTGGGCTGCCCAAGGGGAATACAAAATGTAAAAGACATAAATAACAATAAAAAAATAAAAATAAATAAACATTTAGTTGCAGGGAAATCAATGTTAGTTAATATACAGAGTAAAACTGTCAGGAGTTTTGGATACATTATTCTGTTTAATTAAAGTTTCAATGTTCATGAAGAAACATCCCAAAAGATACTTTGCTGGCATTTGTAGGTTGGGTGCCATGAAATTCACCTTACCTTCTGTTTTCACTTGCTTTTTGAGTCTCTTCTCCAAATAGAGTTTTTATAACAATGTTAAATCAAATGATGTCAATCCTTGGATGAAAATCCTTCAATAATGTCCACTTCATGCTGAATGCAATCCAAAGCCCTTACTTTGGCTTAACAGTAGGGTTATCACATAATTTTTCATTCACTCAGTGCTTTTTTGGGGAATGAAAGGGGCTTTAAGGATAATTATGCCAGGGCAACAGGTGTAAAACGTGGTTGTCCCAAGCAAACCACGACATAGTGGCAGCTAGCTAGAAGGACCCTGCATGAATTAAGTATCCTCACCTCTCTGATCTCATGTTCTACCAATGTCCTCTCAATCCTCACTTAGCTCCCACCACACTGACCTATTGGATGCTTTTCAAATATAACAAGCATGCCTCAACTGTCTGGAATGTTCTTCCCTAAGATATTTGCATGTCTTGCTCTCTCACCTTAATCCTGCTCTCTACTCAAATCACATCTGTTAGATCTTTCCTAACTCCTTCTGAAAATAGTATCCCCTGTTCACTCTCTCCTACTTTATTTTTCTTCATTACACTTACTATATGCTGACATAATTCCATATGTATTTTTGTTTGTCTCCTAATTGGTTATGTCTCCCTCACCACAAGGCAAACATCAATGGGTGAATTTTGTTTGTTTGTTGCTGTGTGCCTGGCATCTAGAACAGTGCTTATTGAACTTAGTCAATATTGATTAATATTGAACTTAGTCAATATTTAATCACACTTGACAAACGAATGAGCAAATGCATAAAAGAATAAGTTGATAACTAGCATGGAGGCTTTTTTTAAGTGAAAAGAGCAACTTTCATTTATTTATGGGTGGCCCTTAAGTGAAGATGCTTATAGTTGAAGAATTAAAAAAGGTGCCAGGAGGTTTATTAGATGATATAAAGAATGAGTTAAGGGGAAGTTTTGGTTAAAGTGGATGGTAAAGGTTGTATTCTGGAGATGCTGACTCACTGAAATATATTTCCATCTCATTATAGTAAAATAATTTCCTGCCTGGTAATATATAGTTTAAATTTTCTAATTTAATCCATTCAGGTTGCTAACCATGTGCATTATTTTAACTTATTTTATTTCAAATGTGTGGCAGTTATTAGATTTAGGAAATCTCTTAACAGATGTTGTAGTTTTAGAAAAAATCTGTAACTATCAGAACACTACCTATATGCCTGGCGTTATTTTAAGGGTTTTACAAATATTTTCTTATTTAATCTGAACAAATTTATATGATGTGGGTATTCCCATTACCCCCAATTTACAGTGAGGAAACAGAGGCATAGAGAGCTTAAGGCAGTTTTTTTATTGTTATTTATATTTATTATTATTATTTTTAAATATTTATTTATACATACAAGCTGGGGTACAGGCCAGAGACGTGGGGCAGTGAGAGGGTTCACCAGAGACAGAGTGGGGACCAGAACAGGCAGATCAGAAATACACTGCTGAGGGGAGCAGCGGGCGAGGCAGGAGAGATCTCCCACACCATGTAGGATTCTTCCTACATGGAAGAATCCCGGCTGGGTATCGAACTCGCTGCCGACAGCTCCACAGCGCAGCGCTCAACCGCTGCGCCACCAGGGAGGCCCTGTTATTTATATTTTTTACTTTGTGTATTCCCCTTGGGTAACCCACTACCAATTCACCCATGACCCATCACCATTGTCCCTTGTGCTCTTTTTTTCCCCATTTTGAGCCCTTATCCTCCCCCTCCCTTGCTGGGTGTCTCTCTCTTGTTTGGTTCCTCTATATTCCTGTTATAAGTTAAACCATTCGATATATTTCTCTTTCTTTCTGGCTTATTTTGCTGAGTATGATCTCTTCTGGTTCCATCCAGGTTGCTGCGAATTGCATGTGTTTATCATTTTTGAATGCTGAATAGTATTCCATTGTGTATATGTACCACATCTTTTTGATCCAATCATCTATTTTGGGGATCTGGGTTGTTTCCATACCTTAGCTATTGTAAACAGTGCTGAAATAAACGTATGGGTGCATGTATCTTTTTGGATTAGTGTTTTTGTGTCCTTTGGGTAGATTCCCAGAAGTGGTATTGCTGGGTTGAATGGAAGCTCCATTTTTAGAGGTTTGAGGAATCGCCATATAGCTTTCCATAGTGGTTGGACCAATTTGCATTCCCACCGGCAGTGTAGAAGATGACTTCAGAGTCCTTGCTTCTAATCCCATAACATATGTGTGATAATGTGTGATTTATTTGCTATTCTTATTTTATAATCGCAATCAATTTGTTATTCATATTTATCTCTGTTTTCCAGCAGAAACACCCTGAAAGTATGCTCTGGTTTCTCTAGTAAATCTAAATGTTACTTTTTCTGATTCAGTCTACTTAAACCACCACCAGTTGTCCCTTAGCTTTTTTTAAAAAAAAAATATTTATTTATGCATACAAGCTGGGGTACAGGCCAGAGGCGTGGGGCTGCGAGAGTGTTCACCAGAGACAGAGTGGGGAGCAGGACAGGCAGATGGATGGAAATACACTGCTGAGAGGAGCAGTGGGCCAGGCAGGAGAGGTCTTCCCTGACATGTGGGAATCTTCCTGCCTGGGCATCGAACTCACATCACCGCTGCTGACAGCTCCACAGCACAGCGCTTAACCGTTGCACCACCAGGGAGGCCCCTGTCCCTTAGCTTTTACCATAGTTATTTATTTTAATGTTGATGGTCTGTCTTTTTCTCACTGGAATGTCACCAATGTTGGTCTGTCTTTTTCTTGTTGGAATGTACCGTTTATTAGGGTAGGGACCTTTGGTCATTCACTGAGCTATTCCTAACACATAAATGCCTGGTATGTAACAAAAACTTAATAACTGTTGGTTAGAATAAATAATGAGTGAATGAATTGTACTAAAAGTACCCTCTTTCTATATGACTAACATGATTCAGCCAGCCAATATTTAGTAGCATATTCCATATACAGGTATCTTCTGATTTTCAAAAGTTCACATTGTGCTACTTTGCTTTAATGAAAGACCTACATTAGTACCTGTTTTGCTAGCCAAAAGAAGTCAGAAAAGGTTTTGCACTTTGCTGACAAAAGGAAAAAAGCATTTGGCATTCATTTTGCAGCAATGTTCTAGAGGCAGCACACAACCCAACCAGCAAGACTAACACCACCAAGCTCCTTCCTCAGACACTACTTTTTATAGACTGACTATTTATTATAAAACCTTGCTTTTACTGTACCTTAGTGTTTTGTTAGGTTTTATGTGTCATTTGTTATGATTTGGTAGGTTATTTTGGGGGTATGGGAATGGTAAAAATTTTTTCCATATGAATTAATGGCTTTGAGCAATTTAGGCTTTTAAAAGGTCCTTAAGAATGTGCTACTTTCAGATAGCAGGGGAAACCTATAGTACATGCTAAATTCCAGGCCCCATTCTAGCACTTTATGTAAAGTCACTCTTTTGATCTATAGCAACACTATGAGGTGGTCTGCGGAGGCTAAAATAGTAAAAGTTAAAATGTGGTTCCTTTCTATGCAGAACTTTAAGTCTACTGAAGATAAAGTGATAATGGGAGTGAAATAATTAAAGAACAATTCATGTTTATAACACAAAGATACATTTATTAAATTCTGAGTTACACTTAAATTTTGAAGAAAGAGGAAAATGCATAGATGGCTAGATTTTAAAAGGAGTTAAAACTTTATTTTGGTCTTAAAGGATGGAAGAAATTTGGATAGATGAAGGGAAGAAGAGGATTATTATTTCTGCATAGGACAACTGAATTAAAGCAGAAATCAAGGATTATCTTTTGGGCCTGAGAATAATGGTATATGTTCTTGTACACATGTGAGGGGCCATAGTAGGTAACTTTAAAACCAGGAAGGAAAGATTGAACCAGCAGTACCTGGAATCAGTAAAACACTACATGATTTCCAGCCTTATTACTTGGATTAAATGCCATATATTTAACTGTCATTATAAGATAGCTATTACTGCTAATAATAACAATAGTAGGAAATGTTTTGTCTTGAATTTTTAATCTGGATGAATAAACTCATTTTGGGTTATTTATATCCGATCTATCTAATTTGTCTTTATAAAGTTAGATACAATTTTACCTATAATAGTATTAAGACAAATACTTAGGCTTCTGTGTAAAAACAAGAGTCCCCCATAAATTCTCCAGCAAACAAAGATGTGTTATTTTAATGGCATATCCAGAGACAGAGCTAAAAAATAATCATGATAAAGTTTTCAAACTACTATCTATATTTCATTAAAAACAATATTTTCCACTGCCACTGTAGAAAACTGTGTATTTTGCAAAACATTAAAAATAAAATAACATATGATGCAGCAATTCTGCTTCTGGTTAAATACCTACAAGAAATGAAAGCAAATTCCCAGAGAGAACTATATGCCTGTGCTCATAGCAGCAGTACTCACAATGATTAAAATATAGAAGCAAACCAAGAATCCATTGAAAGATGAGTAGATAAGCAAAATGTGGTATTTCCATACAGTGGAATATTACTCAGCCTTAAAAAGGAAGGAAATTATAACATGATGGAACAAGAATGACATTTGAGGACTTTATGCTAAGTGAAATTAACCAGTCACAGAAAAGTGAAATTCTATCTGATTTCACTTATATGAGATAGTCAATGTAGTCAAAATTACAGAGACAAAAGGTAAATGGTGGCTGCCAAGGGCTATAGCGAGGAGGGCTGTGAGGAGCTATTGTTCAATGGGTGTAGGTTTCAATTTTACAAGATGAAAGTGTTGTGAGGATGGATGGTGGTGATGGTTGCACAACATTATGAATGTTTTTAATATCACTGGACTGTAACTTAAAAGTGGTTAAGTTGCTCAACTTTATGCATATTTTGCCATAATGAGAATTGGGCAAGGAGGGGGGCAACGTGCTATTTGCATCTCCACAAAACCCAGTTGTAGCTTTTTGATTCCCCATGGAGGATATTTCACTAAAATTTAACTGGCATGAAAACAGGCATTTCTCAGAGGAATAAACAGAGAAGGCATAATAACCTCTGCAAGGTCCTTTATAAACTTCAAAGGGTCTCTATGAGAATGCCTGTAAGGTTTTTTTTTTTATCTTATTTTGCTTTTGGGGTTGGTTTGTTTGTTTGTTTTGATGATGATAAGGAAAACAGAGTTTAAACTCTAACTCAAAAATTTTTTAGTACTTTAACATCAAAAAAAATCCATCTAATATACTAAAGTATTGATTTTTTAGTACAATATATTTTATACTAACTCTTCACTAAACTATTTAACAGATTAGCAATGCAAGTAGTAATTAAACACTATGCTAGATAAAAAATAGGCAAATATCTAAATGAGCTAGATGGAGTTTTAAAGGTCTGAACAAGGGCTTTTGTAGCGGGGGTAGGGGAAAAAGTTATAGAGGAAACAAATAGAAAGTCGGAGAAGGGAAAAGCAATTCAAGTCTTTTGAGTATTTTTAAACCAAGAGTTTGAATTCAAAGGCATAAACCACTTAAGTTCATGTATGTAGGTTGCATTATTGCTCATGTCTACCAATGTGGAAAACATTTTCTATACAATACCCTGGGCCTGCACCATCTAATTAACAGAAAGAAAGGTCTCCTGTACACAGAAAAGGTCCTCTCTTTGCTGCTGAATAGCTGGACTAATCTTTTCACAAAGTCTTAAATATTTCTAATTCCCTTTGCCCTTAAACCTTGAAATTAATCAGTCTTTTCAGTCATGTTCTCCTCTCCATCTCTCTTCTCCATTTCTTTTGATGTAAGTCTACAATTCCACACATTCCATGTTGCCTCCACACCCTTTGCATAATCATCCATCTTAAGTGGGGCTTTGTGGACATAACCACTCTTTTCCTATCCATGGTCTTTGTAGCCTGTTGCCAAATGGAACCTTTGCCTCCTGAGGGCCTTTATGCAACTAATGACACAAGAAGAGTTTCCAACTAGTAGATCAACTTTGGGTGAAAGTGCACTGTGTATTTTGGGTGCAGGCACTATTTGCTGTTCTGATTGACAGTGTACACAATGACTTAAGCAAGACTCCTTTGGGCATTTTAGTTTAGGGTGTGGATATTATGTGACACAGTTGTCAACCCTTGCTTTTTTTTTTTTAGGACAATTTGCTGAAAACTGGTCTCACCTAGTTTGTTTGGGTTTGTTTGGACCAACTATTTGCTCAAGGAGAAGTTGACAGTGTTCAACACTGAGGTAACCTTAACAAAGAGGTTGGTAGGTCTTTGCAAGCTCTCCATCCCTTCCATAAAATGAAGCCATTTACAATAGTTTCTCTATCGTGGCATCTCTTGGCATCTCTCCCATGTTTGCTTCAGCTGCTCCTGTCATAGTGTCAGGAGCCTCCTAACTGGTGAATATTCCATCTTGCTGGCGCATCAGGCAGAGGTCAAGAGTGCAGACGTCATGGCTTTTCAATTGCAGAGCTGCCCTGAAATGCTCTGGCAAACAAAAATAATTACTAAACACAGAAGTACATGTAAAAGCACATTTCCCCTTTTACTCAGAAATATTATCAGGAACCTTAACAAAAGAGTGATGCTGACTCACTCAGTCTTCTGAACATTGACCCTGAACCTGAAGGTGCTTTTAAGTTGAGCTAAGAGTTTAGAATCTACTGGACTCTTTTAACTGTTTGTTACTCTATCCTCCATTCTTGCTTTGTCCCAGAGATTTCTGATGGCTCCAGCAGTTTTGGAGTCAGTAACTCTGATGTATTTGCATCTGACCTCTGACTTAAACTTCAGTGTTATTTTCAGCTGTTCTTGAGAGGGAATCCAACAGCTGCTGTTTAATACCACAGACAACTTGTGACATGAGCTGAGTTTCTAGCAATAGGATTAATCTGCTAATCTTGGGCTCTGATTTGAAGCTGTCTATAATTTTCCTGCACAGGGGGTAGGAAGAGAATAAAAATCAAACCTAAAGTACAGTACTATTTTTTACAATGTTAATTTGAACTAAATTCTGTAATTAAAAGATAACAGCAAAGTGTATTACTTCCTAGCAGAGGTGTTATCTGAATTTGAAAATTCAGTGGAGTACAGAGTTATAAAGAAACCCTGAAATGTTACATAGCCACTGATAATTGCTGGTTGAAATATTTTTGAAATGCCCCTAACAAATCTGAGGGTCTTAGAAAATGTGACCATTCCATACAAACTTTCTTTATCAAAAGGCAGTAAATTTGAGAAAAGATCATTTTAAAAATGTATTTCAAGTAATGTTGTGGCTTAACTCCAAAACAAATACCAGAACTTATTTTTAAAGTAAATTTTTTGGATTTTCTTTGTATGAGGGTGACTTCAAAAATCTTGAAAAGATTGATTTCCAGGTCACCGACTGGCTGGTTTCAAAGTCCGGCATAACTAAGTTTCAGTCCTGCAGAAACTAATTTGGGTTGTCAGGATGTAGTTCTTTTTTTTTTTCTGTTTGTTATCAAACATCAGCTGATAAGTAGGGAACTAGAAGCTGCCCTCCACATTTAAGATAATGGCAAAAATAACAGGCGCTCAGTGTTACCATACTAGGGGTGTGGCGATTCCCTGCCGTTCTCCCCTCTCTTTCTCTCTCATGATAAACTCAATGGGGTTGTCTATTTTTAACCTCCTGTTCTTTCCTTTTGGCAGAGTAATCAGTGCGAGCAGAGCTCTTTCCCTGAATGAATCCAAGTAAATCCCAGTGGTTGCATCCTGAAATGACCAGCAGACACACATCTGCACGGAGGCTTCCCAAAGTATAAACTCTCGTTCTGAAGTACCATGTCCAGTGAAGGTACACCTGGTGTGGAGTTTTCTACGACAACAGTCAGCTCAGTAGCTGTGCAGGCTGGGGACTCCAAAATCGTGATAGCTGTCATAAAGGTAAGCTGATAATATTTTTCTTTTCTGTGTGAGTGTGGACTCTTAGCTGTTTTATAATGCTATAAAAACATTCCACAAATCGGCAGTACATAGCATCTGGAAGATAACATAACAAGTGCATCCTATTGCTTTCTTAAGTCTGCAACTAAAAGAAAGCAGTAAGCTTCAGCCAATTGCTACAGTTTCTCTTTCAGTTAATCAGAAAACATCTACAGCAGCTTGATTGAAAGGAAAAAGCAAAACAAAACTCTACTATGTACTTTCAATTTGTGTTTTAAAGCAAATGCATTCCTGATTATAAGGTCATGATAGCCAGACTGAAGAATCTAGACCTGTGGAATGTTTGTGATTTTTGAGTGTGTATGTGATAGAGGGAGACGAGGAGGGTCCAAGGAAGTGGGGGTGTCATATTTTGAGTATGATGGAGAACCTAGTAAGAGCCTCCGACACATGTCCTCTGTAGCACCGGTTTTGACATGCTAAAGTCACTAATCAATCCTTGTCCCTTTGTTGGCGTATTGAAGACCCTGAAGGTGCAAAGGGCACATGTCAAATTTGCTCTTAACAGCAGGAAGTTGAAGCCACTCGGGGATTAAGGTTATTGCCTGTTTGTATCAAGCATTTCTCCATTTGCAGAGATGACCACACATCTTTAGGTCAAAAAAGACATCCATGATTTTATTTCCTATGAAAATGTCTTGCAAAAAAACTTATACTTGGATTTGGACAATATACCACCTAAATTCAGTGTATAAATAATGCGAATGTAGCAAACAAGCTGATGGACTCCACCAGGCTTAATTGAGTGACTTTTCTGGCCTTTTGCTAGAGCAGAAGACAAGGCCTGTTTAATGTAACTTAATTGTGGCAAATTGTATGTTCATATGAAAATTCCTAAACAGAAAGCAGCAGTTCATATTGAACAAAACTACTCTAGAAACACTGAAAGCAAAGAATTCCTAATGAGGCCAGATTTCCCAGGGCTATTGAGAGCTGAACTGCATAACAGGACCTTTGCTAATTCCCTTGCCCTTTAGTCTTTTCAAAATGGGTATGGGAAGAAGTCTGAAACAGAAGTCATAAAAATTGTTATTTTGCATGTTCTTTCATGATGCTTTGAGTAACTGCAAATTTCAGAAGTGAGGGAAGACACTCACTGTTTTAAAATTTTTAACTTATCTTCAAATATGATACATTTTTTAAAGCAGGATGACAAATATGTATGGAATGGATTACAAGAGGTAAATTGACAGTAAGGGGAAAAAACCTCTAAAAGTATACTGGAACTCTTATTTTACCTGAACTGTGTTTCTTATAATGCTTGCTTCATGCTCCCTCCCTTAACTCACCGCAGTCAGGTATAAAATAGCCCCCAAGTTCTCAAGGTGAAGCACATCTTAAAGGAATAGAGGTGCTAGTGTCTGCTCTCTAGACTGCTTTCCAGACTGTCTTAGGGCACTAATTATCTTGGAAAGTGCACATTGTTCTCATTTCTCTTTAGCAATTCACTTATCCATCTGCAAGTGCACATTAGTGGTTCCTCTTGTTTAATCAGTTGTTTGTTCTTAGCAAAGTAATTCCTCAGGAAATGTAATGATGAATTATTTCTTGGGGTAGTGAAAGAATCCCAAGTGTAGTAAACAAGCTGGCTCTATTCAAATGGTTTTGTCACATGTAACTAATTTTATTGACATTTTTGTATATACTTTGTGTACTCAATAACGAAAGTTGGAAAACTTTATGTTTGAACTATGAATTAAGCTAAACATCAGTTGCTTCATCCTTTGCTTATTCTTTCTAGTTGAACCAATCAATTCAATATGAAGACACAAATCAGCATCTGTCTTTGCATTTACAAAACATTCCCCCTGTGGCGAAGTTTGCATCCCACTTGTCCATGTGGAATTTCACTATTTTCATGGAACTCAGTTTTGTGACTGAGAGAATATACATGTGTGAATTATTCTGTAATTTTACAATCCATTGTATGTGCTCCTCATTAGAAAAATTTTAATTTAAATCCAATTACCAAGAGAAAGGAATTCATCTCATAAGTGAAAAAGAAAAGGCAGGACATGGGTTATCTTAGACTTGCTCTATTTCAATTTGTCAGGCAAGTGTCTATGGAACGAATAAAAAGCTTACAGTGGGAAGCTAAAAAAAAAAAAAGAAGTGGGAGAAAAAGAAGAAGGGGAAGGGTGAAAGGGAAAAAGACAAGAGGAACTAAAAGTGCATCTTATTTGATTTTTATTTTTAGTGTGGCAAATGGGTGCAGCTTCAACTGGCTGAATCACAGCCCAATCTTCTAGAAATCGGTAGCAGTCAAGATGAAGCCAAAAAACTTCTTCATGATCATGAACTACTTTTGGCCAAGCTCAAGGTAGGATATAAAAATAAGAAGCAGATATAAAGCTAAAATAAATAAAAAGCTATTTCTTATACTTCCTTTGATATCACTAACCTATGGTCATTTTAATATAGTCCTAGATATATAGTAGGAAAATGCTATAGTTATTTATGAGTAAAACCAGCATTAGAAAGAAGTAACATGATTGAAAAAAAAATAACCAAACAACTATGCCTTTTGTAAAAGAAATATGCAGATAATATTTTCACTGTGGAGAAATTAGTAAATTTTTCCTCTGGCTACCTCAGTGAAAAAAAAATTCCATCAGTTTTCCATTTCCATGATTATACAGTCAAGTCACAGGAACAGACCCAAACTTTCTATTGTTAATGAAACCTACTGGCAAGAATAAAATAGGGGTTTCCCCCACCACTTCTGTTGAACTTTTGGAAATATCTGATTTTTTGTATAATATAAAGAGTTGTTAAACCATGCATTACCTTTAATTAAATCAGAGTTATGGATGTTGTGGTTCTTTAGTTAAGAGTCTAAAAATAACATTGACTTTGAGATCGCCAGATATGGTATCTAATCAGGACCAGCTACATAATTTGTGGGACCTAGTACAACATGAAAATGGGGTGCCCCTGTTTAAAAAGCAGGGAATTTTTTTTTTAAATCCATCATCATTTTTCAGTCTGCTACTTATTATCTAGTTCCTTCAACATAGGGATATGTGGGAGGCAAGTGCAGCTCTCATGGCCGCTGGGCTTTGGCTGTGATTCAGTGCACAGGGTGTGGACTAGACCCCAGGTTTCCGGAGCTGTGTCCTGCCTCCCACTGGGGCAGAAGACAAAAGTCACTGAGCCAGGATGGGTGAGCAGAGAGGATAGCAAAATGAGTGTGTCCCAGGAGGGAGGCATGACACATAGGAGATGAGGTTCCAGTCCCCAAGCCCTTGTTCTGTTGTCCCTTTGGACTTCATTTACAAAATAATGATTCAAAAATCAAATTATTATGAATTTCAAGACAGTGACCAGTAAGCTTCAAATTCCCTTTCTGAGGAGGGAACACTGTGATGTAGCCAACTCTGAGTAGGAACTCTTGTATATAAATGCAAGTTTTCAGATTGAAGGATACTTGCAATGAGTAGATAGTCTGTGTTTTTAGTACTTTAAGATTACTGGCTTCTGCATAAACAGCACCTCTAAGCTGGGATCTACACTTGATTCTAGATTTTGAAGCAGATGGATCTACATCTGACAGCTATAAACAGTGGTTTTCTGATTGGAGAATCAGATTGAAAAGTTGAAGAAAGAATTAGTACTGAAGTAGGGAGGCATTTAAGTCTAAACAATTCCTTGTTCTCAGTTCTGTGCTTCCAAGGTGGAAAATCCCTGACCATCCGAAAGTCCTTTATATATCTAAAATTATACATTATGACATAAAGGAGACTGAACTAGGAGTCAAAATTTTATGCTTTAGCACTAATTATGCCACTAACTACTGTGTTCAGCTGACTGCTCAAGTTCTTGATGCTATACCAAAAGCTCAGTTCCATGAATTGTGGAAGCACAATACAACTTTGCAATTCCCTACCATCGCCAGAGACTTTTTCATGGTCTCCAGTATCCTCAGCTCTTTTATATACACCTGCCAACTTTTTCTGCTGAAGTCAATGCATGGACTTGAAGCTACATCCCTATCCCAGTGCCCACTAATAATTTGTGTCCTGTTAGCATTTAGGGGTGGTAGGGAGTCTCAGCGGCCTAGGTCTCTTATTCTACCTCTCCTCCTCTCCTCCTCTCCCCCACAACCTGATTCCTGTCCAGGCTCACAACTTTACAGAGGATGCTTTCTCAGGGGGGAGCAATTCAGCTCTTCTCAGTCACTGTGCTCAAATTTACACATCTAAGTCCATTCTGGAGCTCAGATGGAAAAGGGTTTTCTATTTAACAGAATCTGTCCTCAAAAGGTGCTAGTGGTACTAGATTCTAAAGTCTTATTGCCCTTTTGTGCCAACCTTCAGGATATGAACTAGCCATTGGGACATCAAGCTTTTTATCTGTAAGCTGAGGGGAGAGTGTCACATCAATTATGGATCTTGCCACAGTGCGCCATGGTATGGTGGGCCCACTCTTTCTTTCTGCCTTATGAATCTAAAAATACGAGGTCTCAAGTAAAAGAGTCTTTTGCCTTCACCCAGGCCTTTAACAGTGACCTCGTAATGTCCATCTCCTGTACCCTCCCCTACACACTACTCTCAATCCAGTCATCTACTACTAAGAAATTTTAAGTAGTTATATAATTTTTCAGTGTTGCTCGTTTAAAAAAAAATGAAGGAACCTGAAGTACATTCCAGATTTGCTAACAAAAGACTTAAAAGTAAGAAAATATGGTAACATACATCTGAGGAAGTATGAACTTATTTTCCTAAATCCCATAAAGTGTTATAAATCAATGTAATATCAATAAAGAAAAAAAAAGAAATGATTTGTAAGATTTGTAAATGAAATGAGTGAATATGAGTATCAAGCTGATGTAATTACAGAGGTGTAATGTGACATTAAAACAAAACAAAACAAAATAACAAAATGCCAGTTCCATATTTCAAATGGATAGATCACTAATTCAAAAATTTTACTAGTTACTATGACATCAGAATAAGAACCTTAACCTGTAGCAGAAAATTGTTGAATGCAAGTTCATTTTAATTCGACCTTTATGAGTGATAGGGACATTAGTAGTTCAAGAAGTCAATAGTATTTAATATTTAATGTTCATTCCAGTCCTTTTCCTATGCACAGAACCTTGCAATTTGTTCTGACTATAAAGAAGATGCTCTGTAAGGTCTATGGGAAAGTGTGGAATTCAGTACAGAGTCCACTGATTTGAGCAAAGCAGTTTTAGCCTCTCTGGCCTCAAGTTTTTTACTTCAAAAATTATAGTTGCCCTCCAACACCTGAAAAGGAAATTTTAGAGAAAAATTCAATGATGTGTGGAAGTGCATGCTGGTTTTGAAACAGCAATATATGGTAAAATTTTGGGTGTTTGATTTGATAGAACATCTATTTTCTGCCTTCTATTAAAAGTTATCTCAAACTCGGGCCTCCCTGGTGGCGCAGCGGTTAAGTGCTGCGCTGTGGAGCTGTCGGCAGCAGCGATGCGAGTTCGACACCCGGCCAGGGAGAATCCCACATGGTGCGGCAGACCTCTCCTGCCTCACCCACTGCTCCCCTCACAGGTGTATTTCTGATCTGCCTGTTCTGCTCCCTGCTCTGTCTCTGGTGAACCCTCTCGCCGCCCCACACCTCTGGTCTGTACCCCAGCTTGTATGTGTAAATAAATAAATCTTTTTAAAAAAAAGTTATCTCAAACTCTAGTAATTTAGATTAAAGGGGGAAAAATCTGGAAACAGAATTTTTATGAGTGTTTCTCTCATAAACACTCATAAACGCTCATGTCTGTAGTCTCTCCTTCTCCAGATCTTGTTTTCCTTTGAGCAGTGTACTTAACAATTCCAGTGGGATGCTCAGAGGAGAAAGAAATTCCTTATTTTGGGTGGTAAAACACAATCATGTGGGAAAACAATTTAGAACTTAAGCTATACTCAGATTATTTTAAATGAGAAAGAAGAAATTTGGGAAAGAGAAGGAGATTTATGCCAGGTAAATATCAGCCTGTGGCCACTATGCATGTTACAACTTGAGGTGTTTCACAGAGCCAAAGCAGAGTTGGAAATGATTTGGGAACATTGCTGAGGACATTCTTCTCCTCAGCATCTATTTTGCCACCAACTACATGCTATTGGCCGAAGGAATTATGACTCTAAGATATGGACCTAGTGGGAATTATGCTAAGTGAAATAAGTCAGGCAGAGAAAGACAAATAAATACCTTATGATTTCACTCCTATGTTGAAGATGAAGCAAAATAAAATGACCAAACAAACAAACAAAAAAAAATTCTCAGATTATGAGAACACAGTGATGGTTTCCAAAAGGGAAGGGGAATAAGGAGAACGTAAAATAGGTCAAAGGGGTGAGTTGTGCCATGGTGAGTGGAAGTCAGACTTTTGGCAGGGATTATACAGATGCCATATTGCAATGCTATGCACCCTTATCAGAAATAGGATTTTCAAATATTTTTTCCCCATTCTGTAGGCTGTCTTTTCACTCTTGGTAATGTATTTTAATAAAGTAAAGCGATGTAACTTGAATGACATATATTTATATATTAGAGAAACTTTTATTGCATATGTGTTTGAAATGGGCAGTATTGGAGAGAAATAGCAGTGTTTTACCCAAAACATTTACTTCATACAGAACTTTATGCTTCTGTGGACCCACAATTTAGGAAATTCTAGTACCTCAGAAATGGGAAGATGCTTTCAACCATCTCTCTTACTCCCTTTCTCTTCTCTACAGGAGTGAAGGGAGATTGTGATACCCATTTGGTAAGACTAGGGGAATAAATGGTCACTGTGGGGAAGCGAACCTCAAAGACCCTCCCTACTATAGGCTGTCCATTATCTCTGCTTCTGTAGATCTGGTCAGATAACTGCTGCCACCCAGGGTGGCTGAATATGTGACTGTGCCTCAGGTCCAACTCTTTCCACAGGCAGGCAATAAGAATTAGATTTTAGTGAGGAAAAGTAGAAAGTCAAATCAATCCCATCTTTCAGTCCAGTTTTACTAGTCATAGAGAAGGTATTTTGACCCATCTTAATGTTTATTTCTCAAATGTTTCAGGATCATGAGAGGAGAAAGGTGAAATTAATTAGCACCTTCCAAATTCTAACAATTTATGGAGTTCAAGGGGCTCTCTGTTTCAGTGTTCTATACATACAAAGTACCTGTCTTATTTTTCCACTGACCATTTTGAAGAAAGTCACTCAAATAGTGTAGGAACAATGTAGGGTCCCCAGGGGAATGGAGACTAGTAGGCAGTTTAATTTTTCTTTTAGGCTTTTGAAAATAGAAAACTTTTTCTATTAAAAAACAAAAATGGTATTCTCAAAACTGTGAGCAAAAATTCCTACTTGATTTTCCATGCCTCACTTGGTACTTTCCTAACCTACAGGGTGTTTCTTTTCTTAGAGATTCAGTTTCAGTGACTAGTATAGAACTGTGGAGTGAAATAAAATTTAAATAACATTCTTTAGGTTTGAAAAATACAGTGGACAACCTATGAAGTATCATTTTCATGAGAGAAGTGGTTTAAGAGAGGTAGAAAGTCCATGATATTACTATTCTCAGACATGAAGCTAAGGCAATTAATGTAAACATCACAAATTGTTCTTTCTTAGTTTGGGCTAAGCAGTTCAGAGTATGACCATATCTCATGAGTATTGATGCAAGTTGATTTATGAGAAGGGAAGGAATCCTACAAGATATTACTATTTAATATAGAAGGATTTGTATAATTTAGATACAGAGACTGACATGAGAAAATGTGGAGAGGACATTAAGCAGTCAAGTTTACCTTCCTTGGCAGATGCTTATGGATCTGTAAGAAATATTAGGCACTTGTCATTTTGTTTTGTGGCTGGGACACCGAGTGACTTAGAGTTAGCAAGAAAAAGAGATACCTTTCATATTTCTATAGGGAATAGGGCATGGCTTAGTTATAGCAAATATTGACCACTCTTTTGACAACTTTAAAAGGATCTAGTACATAAGAAGTTATGATATATTAAAGATGGCTGTAGATTCTTTGACATTCTTCCCATTGAGAAGTGGGTTCTATAGCCCTTCCCTGAACACTAGACAGACTCTGGGGCTGCTTTGATACTGCATATGTGATAACTTGCCAATTTCTGGATCCAGTCTCAAGAGACTGGCTATTTTTACTTTCTATAATTTCAAATAGTCTCAGAACCCAATAAACTTGTGAGGAAGTCAAGCATCAGTGTAGAGAAGCCCATGTGAAAAACAGCTCCCAATAACAACTCTGGTAGAATCCCAGCTAATAATCAGCCAAATCTAGCAGTCATGTGAGTAAGCCATCCTGGAAATTGATTTTCTGGTCCCTGTTGAGTGTCCCAGCTGACCTGAGTGAAGCAGACATAAATCATCCCCTCCCCCCAACTGGGATCCACTCAAATTGAGAATCATAAACAAAATAAATAATTGTTTTAGTCCACTAGAATTCAAGGCATTTAGTCACACAGCAATAAATAACTGGGACAGAGGATAAGAGCAGTGGAGGCAGCCTCTAGGGATTTTGAAGCAGTACTCAAAAATGAAAATCTGTAGACAGAAGAAAGCAAGAGCTTTCATGGGGAGAGAGTTGAGAAGTGGGATTAAGATTTTCTAAAATGAAAGACAGTGTGATATTTCTAATGATGAGTAAAAAGATAATTCTGGAGATTGTGAATGATTTAATTTTGGAAAATTAAGAGCAAATCCATACACAAAGGTATTATAATGTTAGTCTGTTTTATTTGCATTCTAGTATACTTTCTGGATCAGGAGGAAAATGTTTATAATTATAATTTAGCATACAGAGCTATGGGTATATTGTGAAGGGGATAATTAATTCTACCAGAGAAACCATGGGGAAGCTGACAGAGCAAGTGATATTTGAACTATCCAGGAGATGAATATGAGTTTTTCCAGACCAATTTAAAGAACAAACAATGGGCTGGCAGAAAAATATTTTCAATTTATATGACAGTCAAAGGGTTATAAGCCTTCATATTGATAATACAATAAACCAGTAAAATCAATGAAAACTAGATAATTCCCAGAAAAGAAGCAAAATGCCAATAAACACATGAAAATGGCTTAGCATCAATAATAGCTTGAGAAATGAAACTAAATAATGAGAAACTACTGTTTGCCTAATGTACCATTAAAAATTCAAAATGTTGATAATGTCCAATTGTGGTGAGATGTGAAGAAAGGGGCCGTTTTCATTTTTGAGTGCTGTTTGCTGAGGCTGCCTCCATTGCAGTTGCCCACTGTTGCAGTTATTTATTGCTGTGTGAAGACACCTCAAATTTTAGTGACCTAAACTATGCTGTTGAAGAGTTTGAAGTGACACAATCATTTTGGAAACTGGCAAGCATTAAAATGTAAAATGTTTACATTTTGTGACTTAGAAGTCCCTCTTCTGGGAATATAACTTGGAATGAAAGCACTGGTAAGGATAGAGATACAAACATGCTTTTGCTATGACATGGGTTATCTTTTCACATAGCTTAAATAGAATAATCGGAAACAGCACAATCTCCAACAATGGGGGAATAAATTTACTAGCTGATTGTTTATGTCTCTTTCTCACTGTAGAAGATTGTGCTAGCCCCAGGCTGCTTGTCCTTACAGAGATAATCTTTTAGGTTTCTAATCGGGTATTGGTTGTTATTTATCGCCAAAAGCGTTCCTCTGTCAAGTCTGGGTCAAAAGTCAGGATCACAACTAACATTATTTGAAATCATAATCCTGTAACTACAAGTTATTAGTTATTTCGATGGTCCTGCTTTAAAATGTAACTCTTCAAGCAAAGTTTTCATAGAAAGTAGAACCTGTTCCTCACAAGTTATGACAAAGAGGGTCTTGTCCTAGGATTTAGATTGACAGGACAGAACTGACAGTTCAAAAAAAGTAAATGAGTGGTAGCAGAGATAAAATGGGAGCACAGGACCACATACCCCCACTAGCACTCTTCGACACTGCTGAGTTAGATTAACTGTTAGATTTAAAATATCCCTTTTGCATTCTATCCAGAGGCAACTGATCCTTCTGCTCTAGAAAAGACATAGTATGACTTATACTTCACTGAGAATGAGGGATTTTATTTTGTTTTGTTTGCTTGTTTTAAGTCCATTATGATTCCTGCCTGATTAGCCTTGGGACAGTTGAATCTTCTCTAAATTATAGACTTTTTCTTAGATATACTATAATGCATTGAATTATAAATGTCAAGAGATTTTCAGATGACCTGACTTTTCTCATTCTCATGACCAGTTCATCTAGCTCTTGGTCCTCAGGGGACTAAGGCAAACTTCTAAACTTTATCTATGTTTAACACTGTACTCTAAATTTTCTGTATTCTCTGCCTCACTTCTCTCAGGTATTTGAAGTTCAGGGACCCAAGTAACATTAGAATTTATGTCTCTTTTTTTAAAAAAAATGCATTGAAATTGAGTTACTAGTTGTAACTCCTGGTAAGATGGAATAAACACGCTCCACCCCAATATCCATTAAATGCAGTTATAAATCATGGCAGAATGTGCGTATGCTGAGGTGCTGAAAAGTAAGGACAGTAGTAGATTAGGGAAAAAGATCAAAATTCCAAATTCTACCAATACAGCCATTTTTTGCTTTTGTTTTTTCCCTCTTCAATATTATTATAGTTGGATTTACAGATAAGTTGACATCAGAAATACATACCAGATATAGACAGAAAAATCTTCTTTCAGGTCTGAGCAGAGAAAAGATGATTTGCATGGATCAGAACAGGGGAAAATACCCTGATTTTGTTTTTCTATTCTCTCTGCTCCAGCCCGGGCACTCCACCAAGGCCATGATACTAGAGATGGAGGCAGCCAGGCAGGTGCCTAAACCGCTAAGAGAGGGGAAATCCTCTCCTGCAGAGGAAGTATGGTCCCAGAGCTCATAGTGAATTCACTTGCTTCCTCCCCTTTCCCTATTCTCACCATTGCTTGGGCCTGAAAGTTAAAGACAATGAGGAAACCTGAGTCCCAGATTTCTGGCCAGAGGATCCATAAGAAGCTCAGTGAGGACAAGAAAGAGGCTTACCTTTTGGCTTTGTAAGGGTGCTATCTGATTTTTTTTTTTTTAAGAAAGCTTAATTACTCTCTCAGTAGACATAACTACAAGTTCTCAAATTCAGTTTCATGAGACATGTTTTTCACTTTAAATTTCAACTCAAAACATTTCCCAAGTTTTTACATAATTGGAAATAGAGAAACCCAAACCACCAAGGCTATTGCTGACTGCTTTCTGAGACCCTGAGTTTCTTTGGTTCAGTGATCCCAGAGGCAATTAAAATTTTATTAACATGTTGGAAAGAGAACACTGCTAGTATGTTACATTTCTAGAATAGCAATACATAGAAATATATAATGCAAACCACAAATGTAATGCAAAGCCTTAGGCAATTTAAGATTTTATAATTGTCACATTTCAATTTTAGAGTATTAAATAATTATTAAAGGATAAATGTCTCAAATCAATAATCTAAGTTTTGCATTAAAAATTAGAAAAACAAAAGAAAGAGAAAATTATCGAATGGTTTCACTTTATAGCAGGAATATAGGGGAGCCAAATAAGAAAGCGACATTCAGCAGGGAAGGAGGCTCAAGAGGGGGAAGAGGGGAGCACGGAGGACTATGGTGATGGCTCCACGGGTGAACAGGTGGTGGGCAACTTATGGGGAACACACAATAATGTAAAAGATACGAATAACAAAAATAAATATCTATTATATTAAAAAAATTAGAAAAACAAGAGCTAATTGAAACCAAAGCAGACAGAATGAATGAAGGAAAAGTAAAGATAAAAGCAGAAATGAAAGAAACTGTGAACAGAAAAACAATAGACATCAACAGTTCTTTGAAATGATCAATAAAATTGATAAATCGCCAGACAGACTTAGAAAGTAAGAAAGATAAAAGAAAAAATTATTTGCATTAAACATGAAAGAAGAAACATTGCGATAAACCTCACAAACATGAAAAGTAGAAGATGGGAATGCTATGAACAACTATATACATAAATTGAACAACTTAGATGAAATGAACCAACTCTTTGAAAGCCACACATTACCAAAACTCACCAAATATAAAAGGTGAAAAGAAACAAGTTAAATTAATTTAATAGTATTCTTAACTTATCCTAATGTATCTAAATCATTATCATTATAAAGCTGTTAGTGAGATATTCTAATTTTTTTTAAGATTTATTTATTTATGCATACAAGCTGGGGTACAGGCCAGAGGCATGGGGCGGCGAGAGGGCCCACCAGATATTCTAAATTTTTTGAATTAAGTTTTCAATGTTTTGTGTGTAAGTTATAGCACATGGCAAATTAAACTGGTCACATTTCAAAAGGCTGGTGGTCATCAAGATAGACAGTACAGATAAAAAGAATAAAAACGTGTAAATATTCCTGGAATATAAAATGATTTATTTATTTTATAGCTCAGGGTAAGTCTACTTATAACTATGCCAATTCATATAGGACCTGAAAAGGAAAATTATAAGATTAGGCTCCTTTCAGGAACAAGAAAACCAGGTCAAATTCTTCCTAACAGCAATTATTTGAAGGTGATTAATAAAAAAGTATTTTTAGACACTACCATAAGAGTAGAAATATTTTCCTAGTATAATATTTTTTAAAAATATAAACATGTGTAATTGTATTGAGCATTGAGTTTGCTCAATACAATTGAATTGAGAATGAATTTGGCAACTGTTGTTTCTGGTTAACTATTATAATTGGTGTACTTGAAAATGTAATTTCTTTTAAAAAATGATTTACATGAACATTTTGAAATAATATAAAGAAAATATTATATTAATCCAGTTTGAAAGGCTGACAATGAAGGCAGTAATTTAATGGTGAATTGTCTGGTTTCAAATTCTGGAAGCATTGTTGCACATATCATTAATAACTTTATGTGTAATTAATTTGTTGTTCGCTGTTCATCCATTGCTCAAATTGGTGGACTTCTTATGATTATATTGCTTTAATAGTGATAACATGGAAATCAAATGCAGTTTGGATCCTAAAAATAGCTAAAAGAATTCTTTAATATGCTTTGGTTAATTTTACTTAATGTTGGTTAACAGATCATTAAAGATTGTATATTTTGTTAATTGAGTGATGAATATATAATATAAAGCTCAAATATGCTTTCTGTTAGCATACTTGTAAAAGTTGGACCAACTTAAGAATTTTCTTTTTATTGCTTAATGCATTACAGGTATTTCATATATGACTAATATTCCTTTATGGTTGTGGATGATGGCCTAAATTCTCAGTAATAAATAACGGCAAGGGGCAAATATTACTGAAAAGATTGGATCTCTAATAACTTGAGAGTACACCCATTTATTGTCAGTTAATGCTTTGACCTTGGAGAAGAGAGAATAATAGTCTGTATATTGTTACTTACAAAAATGAGGTAAAGACTCAAATCTTTGGTAGAGCCTCCTTTCCAGAACTAAGACGCCCACCTAGAAAAAGCATTTAATAATTTATCAAGATTAGGAAGACAAAGAATTATGCATTCTGGTCTTTTTTTCCTTCTAAAAAATAATCTATATTACCTGAGATATAACAACTGACTAGCAGAAAAGTAAACACAGGAATTCCAAAAAAACATTTTCAGCCCTGAAAATTCCACCCTGACTAGCTCATTAGTCACCATGAGAGATTTTTACAAATAGATCAGGTCTATACTTCTACAACAACAACAAAAAACCTAGTTAAACTTGCAAATAAAATTTCACCATAGTTACCAGAATTTTCATTGTAACGTAAGGACTTGATATATGGATTTAGGACATCCTCTGTGAACAACTTGGAAATAAGTGCACAGCAAGCTGTGGGCATGAGGCTTTATAAACTAGAGAGACATCCTACCTTTTGACAAGCTTGCAAAATTAATAATGGTTACTATTATTGACTACTATTTGCCAGTTATACTAGATATATTAGGTATTTAATTCTCACATGACCTGCTTGAGGTAGGAAATAGTCACACTTAGCAGATAACTAAACAAGTTCAGTAGTAGCTTTTGATCAATTCCCATACTTGCTTATGCCACAATATGTCACTACTACTTCAACTTATTTAAACAGAAAGAAGTATATTCAAAATATAGCCTTTGTCTGGTAATATGTGGAAAACGATTTACCAAGTACTGATAGATGGCTCATGCAAGAGTCATCAACACAACAGGAGAGTATTTATTTGGATCTCAGAGGAAGTGATGGGAAAGGATTGTGAGTCAAAATGATATTCATATGAACCCAGAGAGTAGGATTAGCAAAACTGTTGAGGCAGTTATATAAATAGATGGGCATGTGAAGAATCCTGTCATGAAATATCAAGAGATGAAACTAAACTGGCAAGGAAGATAAAGACATAGAGTGGAGGCAGTATATGTTGGGCTATTTAGTTGGATTTGATTATTACTATGACTTAAAGCAAAAGAATGGTTTGGTTAAAATAGAATTTGAGAAAGATTACCTTTATAACAATAGGCAGTGTTGACTTGAATAGAAAAACGCTGGAGTTAAAAGGTGTATATGGAGGTTATTAATAGACATTGGAACTTGAGCTAGAATTTTTTGTGAGACTGAAGAGAATCAAATTTAAAGGTCTTTGTATAGCCAGTTAACAGTATATTGTTTATGAGTTAATAAAGTAATACGTTGTAGAGATGACATTATAGAAACAGAACATTTATTTTACATATACAGTGAGGAAAAAGTCAAGATAATCTGAAACTTTAAGATCTGTAGGGTAAGAAAAACAGATGTCCCATAGATATCTCTATGTAATTGTTAAAAGAGTATGGTTTTGAATTTGAATATGCCTTATATTTGATAGGTTTGAGGTCACTGATATTATTTGCTGGAGTAGTTTCAGGGGAGCAATGACCCTGGACACCAAGTTGCAGTTTTTTAATGAACAAACATTAAAAGAAGAATCAGAGATAGCAAGAGAAGACCAGGCCTCAACCAGATTTGACTAAAGCTAAAGGGTGATGCTGACTGAAAAACTTTCGTTAGGATGGGAGTGACCAGGGTTTGGAGAATGAGTAGTCTTAAGTAGTGAAGTGTGAGAATAGTGAAGAGTTTATTGTGTATCTGAATTTCCATTAGATACAGTTCTAAAGTTTGGATGGGAGGAAAGCAGGAAGAGGAAGATTATAAGGTTGGCAGGTATTACACAACTGACCAAGGGCAAGAGGGATGTGAGGCAGATCCCAAACGGTCACAGTGGAATTAATCTGATGGTGTCTTGGGCAAAGATCTGGGATGGTGACTTTGTGTCCGGTCTTCTCAGACTGATGACTATTTTCAAGCCCTGAACTCTAGGCAATTCAGGAAACCAGTGAGAGGGAATAAACAGTCTCCCTTAGAAAGGTGGGAGAGAGGAAGAGAGGCCTAAGTAGTGGTTCTAGCCTGATTGAGCTTCAAAAGACAATACAAGATTCAAATATCCAGACCCTAAACCTCAAGAATCAAGGAAAGCTTGGAACATGTGTATGTTTTTAAAAGCTTTTGCAGTAATTCTGATGCACCGTGGGGAATAACTAGCTCTGACTGAAACCAGAAGAAACAAGTACCATTAAACAACCGTGTTGGAGGACTTGAACAGAGGTGCCAAAATGGAATTGGAAAGGGGACTTGGATGTTTAGAGGCAAAAATATTCAGGGTCATATCACACAGGTATAGAAAAAGAAAATTTAGAAACAGAAGTTGAATGAATAGTGTTGGAAGCAGCAGCATGTTTGAGGAATCTGCTCTAGATTTGACAGTGAAGAAATTATTTGCTCCCTAAACCTTTTTTGAAATGCTCCGTTCATACTACCTCATTCTCTTCTGAGTACTCTCTTCTAGTTTGTCTACTTTTATAGTATGTTTCATGGGGAAACTGTTCTTTGCATCATTTTTTGTTTTCTTTAGACTACGAACATATTTCTATCCCTCTAACACTGTGCTTAGATTATATATTCAATCAATGTTTGTATAATGAATGAATAAATGAAGGATGGGATACATGTACCCATTGCATAATTACAGAAACCATTCATTTCTGTGTAGCTAAAAAAAATGCAAAAAGGAATCTGGGTTAAGAAATGAAATAGCAGTGATTTAACTGGTATTCACATATCTTGCTCTTCTTGCTCACAGTAGTTCGGAGGGTTTTAAGAAGACTCAATTATTAATGTACAGAACATTTGAGCTCCTCAGAGAACATGGTGGAACTGATAAATTATTAATAGTATTAGTTTTTCTGATTTGTGTCATTATTCTTCTTTTAACTGAGCTTGAGGATGAGTTTCCAAGTGAATTATTTATATCTTCATTTTCGAATACTAAGTCTCTCTCCTCTAGGAAGCTATCCCGGAGATCTGGCCCCACTGTAGTTCCATTTTTCTCCATTTGTTTCCAATGGGCTTTTCCATCAGCACCTCATTATATAAGTACATTCTCACATTCTAAATTGGTATTTGGTCAAGTACAACCTATGTAGTGAGTTTAAAAGGTAGTTTATGAGTATTTACACTAGAATCATCTTGGATACCTATTAAAAGGACCCTATCTAGACCCTTACAAATCAATACCATGTTGATAAGGCAAGGGCAGTCTGTACTGGGCATGTTCAATGCCAATGGGCTCTTCCTCATCAGTTAGTGTTGCTTTTAACAGTGTTGCTTAGCCTTTTACAAGAGTTTTGGAGCCTAAATCATAAGCATAGACATAACATATAATATAGAATCAGCATAATAATTTTTTTCTGAGTGCTTACAATGTATCAACAGCTTTTTAAAATTTATTTAAAAAAATTTAGATTTAAGATTTATTTAATATAAAACATTAACATTAGATATATTTGATATAAAAAATACATGAGTATTTTAAATGCATTAGTTTATTTAATCCCCAAAATAAGCATGCAAGTTAATTCACTTGTCAACAAATTTTTACAAAAGTCATGTTACTAAAATAAAATTAGTCATTTCCTATCAATCTGTATGTGCTCAACACGAATATGACAGTCAAATTCTAATTTTGGCTATAATTTTCTTTGTAATGTGCAATAAATGGATGTTTACATCACAAAATGCATGCCAATAGCAATAGGCCTATAGTTAACTGTAAAAAATCAAGACATGGACTACTTCTTAGATTTCTTCGCTTGTCTCTTATATACCTGTTCAGGAATAGAATAAATGGAAGACAGTTTCCATTGTGCAAAAGCACAGCCTTAAGACTCAGTTTTGAAGAGTCTAGAACTAGTCTCCATTCTTGTGGGTCATGAGTGATTTCTAAGGCATTCATGAGGCCCTCAATATTGGAACAGAATGCCAGAGTACTTTCCTTTCTGAAGAAAGGCTCCAACTGCTTTTGATATAAAGTAATTGTGACATCTTCTTCTAGAAGATTCCATTGTTGGAGTCTTGATTCTAGCAATTCTGCCTTGTTCTTGGATAAGTCCAAATCACGAACCAGATCATTTAGTTCTTCCTGTGTTAGTCTGTGTGGGTTTGACAGTGCACCACAGTGAAAATCTGGATCGCTGCATGCTGATGGAACAGGAGAAGAACAGGTCATATCACCCTTGTCCTCATCAAATGAATCAAGAGATATTCTGCTGGAGGTTCTGGAAGAGGAAGTCCCTCACCATGTGGAACTGGTCTCAATGCAGACAGAATGTTTGGGTAGACTATTCTCGACTTCTTTTGCTTCGTTATTCTGCCAGAAAGAGGAGGAACCAAGCAGAAGGAACAGTCTTTTCTGGGGTTGCTGGGCTCTCTCCACACCATGGGGACTGCAAACGGCATGGATGCTCTTTTGCCATTTAACCACCGTGAAAGCTGTGTTGTACATGTAGCACAGAATATATGCGGGGCCCAAGCCTGGTCTTGGTCACCAACCTTGCATCCAAAGTCAAGATGATAAGCCTTCTTCACTGGAGAAGTGATACCTTTCTTTTGGTTGGCAAATGTCACTTCCCCACAAATAGAGCAGAAATTGTCCATGCTATTAATGCACTTTTGAGGCATTCCTGTTCTGCATTGTGCCTAAATGGATAAAATAATAACAGTTCTATGGAACAGTAGCTTAAACTGTCTCGCACAAAGTCTGAAATAATTTCAATGCTCAACCTTTCCAACGGGGCTTTCTATAGTGCACTGCTGACATCAGCTTACCTCATCAGCCACCTGGCAGTAGTATTGCATTGCATCAGAAAATGATGCAATCAACTCTGGATGATGTGTGTATAATGGTATTATGCAATGCAATTCAATATAACATAATTCTAGGCTGATTTAGGATGTTGTTGCAGTCCTACGGGATAAATTTACACGGAGAAACATATATAATGAATTATATGAAATATCTTCAAAACAAGAGCTAATAAAAAATGTTCAGGGTTATATTCATTTTCAACACACCAAGTTACTACAGCTTAGGGCCTTTTTAAGTCAGTAACGATCTCACTGTTGACCAGTGATCTGAGCAGCAGTGAACCTTAGCAGTTGTTCATGGAAGCTCTGCCTTCTAGGATATGAGTCCCAGGGTTGCTGGTTACATGTAACTCTGGAAAAGTTACTTCCCTCTCTCTGTCTCCATTTCCTTACCAGCAAAATGAGGATAATAATTTAGCCAACCTCATAAAGTGTGTATGAGGACTCATTAAAATTTAAACATTTAAAGATGTTCCATCAGGCTTCACAAATAATGAGTGTTGAATGGTTGTTAGCTCTTACTATTTTTAATCCCCAATTTACAGATGAGGAAACTAATGCACACCCAAGTCATTTGTGTAGGAAGCAGTGGAGTTGTGACTCCAGATACAAGGGTGTGCCTCTGTGCTCTACCTGTATTTAGCATGCTGGTCACCTCCAACCATTAGCTCATCTGTAAAGACCCACGCATTCAGGATAGTTATTAGGTTGAAATGAGTCACTTCTCAGCTGACTGAAGAGGATCACACAGAATTTCTTCTTAATGTTATGGTTGTGGATCTTGAGGGATGGCTCTCGGCCAGACCATTGATAGATTCCCTGTGTGCTGTGTTCCCACCCCAGTGCAATGTAAGAGGCATCTTTTGCATTCAGAAATTTTTAATATTTAACAATATAGGAAAAAATGACCCTACTAAATCCATGAAGCAATTAGATAACAGTGAAATCATAATATCAAGGCATCGATGATTGATTAAGTCCCCAGATGAAACATGTTGATAGCAAAAGTACTATAGGAAAGTTCAGGGAAAAAGAAATTTATTTAGCTGGAGTGGTTTCAAGGAGAAGGTGGAATTTAAGGTTAACTTTGAAATGTGGGACTGTGGGAGTCTATGGTATGAGAAGAAAAGTTCCTGGGACAGGGAAGAAAGTGAACTCTCCAAGACAGAGGCGTTTTCTCTTTCCCCTCCTTTGGCTTCATCCTGTGAACAAATGTTCGCTTAATGCTCCTATTTATTTATCCATCCCTTTGCTATGAAAACTTCCCAAGGTTGTGGCTTTCTTTCATCAAGTCTTAAGGAATGTGTCATTCACTTTGTTGTTATTTGTGTTTTTTATTCAAGCGTAGTAGAGTTCAAGTTTTCTAGTAAAACACACAATGGCATTCTTGTTTGTTTTTGTTAAATAAAAGACTGTAGAATTCAGAGGGAAAGGCAGTAAAATCTAAACAAATCCAAGGGTATAGTTAACTCCCTCAGACAACAGAAACCACCATTAATCATCAAATCCATGCACCTGTAGATTATTTCAAGTTACATTATTTACTTCATTTCACAGAGCAGACATAGAAGTCATTTATATGCAAATACCTGAGACAGAAAAATTAAGAAAAACACATTTATGAAAAGTAATGTTCTAGTGCTTAGGGCGCACTTAAAATCTGTTTTAAAAATACACTGTCTTTTATTGGACCTACACAAAAGAGCTCTTTTTTGAACAATGATTATTTTGCAGTAAATTGAGAAAAAGAAAATATCTGATTTTATTTACATTTAAATTATAAGGGAAAAAAGTTGTAACTTTGAAAGGTAAAAGTTGTAACTCTGGAAGGTAAATGTTCTGGCAATTCCACGATGAACAGATTTTTATGATTCTTTCCTAAGTGGCTCTAGTTTACAAATGACAACAAAATCTTATTTTTTTAATCCAAGTTGCCTGATTCAATATAGTGGCAGAATTTTCCAAGTTAAGTTTTTCTTAATTTTGTCTCTTTTTGTCATTACTTACTGTGTTGACATTTCCCACTGACAACAAAGCCAAGTGATATTTTACTAACTTGATTTTGGCACAAGACTCTCTGAAAATTAAAGAGTTGACACAAAAATTCTTAATTGAATGAAGGCTAGGATCTAGTTTTCAGTTCAAGGCTATTCCCTCTCAGGACAGCTGTGGCCCTCGGGGTTTTCAGCAGCCCATAATCTGCAGCTTCTATTTCCAACTGGCAGTCAACCAGAGATCTACTTCTGTCATTTGTGTGCCAGTTTGGATTAGGGGGAGACTGTACAAAAGGGCAGGGTAACTTCATCAAACAGGCATGTGCAGTGAGGGTTCATAGCCAGAATTAGGTGGTGGCATGTTTGTTTCTCTTACATCAGAAAAATATTTTAAACCCAAAGCCATTTGTTTCCATACAGCATGTGTAAACTAAAAACTAAATTAAATAAATATGGTTTACAGGGGAGGATATGACCATGTTGATAGTGAAATACATACAATGCCTGTAAAAAGGAAGTATGTAATTTCCAAAGCATTTATTATCTTACCATTGTCTTACATCTTGATTGTGATTAATAATGATAATGATGCTGATGGAGGAAATAAAACTTAAGGGAAGGATCACAAGCCTAAACCTGACTCACACAAAGAGGTGGTGGGTAGAAAGGATTAACATAACCATTAACCCAACTATACCAAGGCCTAGATCACAAAGCAGACCCAGGCAGGTATCAGACTGCTGTAAGAAGTGTCAGGAGCTCAAACCAAGGGTAAAGATATAGAGATTGAAGCCCATTGTAGAATCTCACACTCCCTTTCAAATCCTACATAGTTACTCAAAATCAACAGCAAATAAACCACTCCTGGAAGAAACAAGCCCCTCCCAAAGAGAAGAAGACTGTATCAGTACAATCTCTGCAATGGCTCGGGACAGCTGTCCTTCTGCCCACCTGTGCCTATGCAGGTGCTCCTTTTCACCAATGCTCTGTCCCTCTGCAGGGCAGCAGCCTTCCTGCCTGCCTGTGACCTGCACCATGCTGGATCTTCTCTTCACTTACCTCCCTCAGCAGAGGCAGCTCTCCTCAGGGCTGCCTGCCTGCCTGCAACCATGCAGGCATCTCTTAGCAAACCTGTCCCTTCCGGGGCAGCTCTTCCTGCCCTTTTGTGTCTATGAAAGCATCCTTTATTCTTCTGTCCCTTTCCCTGATAAACCTGTTCTTTTAAATATAACATCTCTGTGTTGTGGAGAAACTCGCCCAGGAAACTCACCGCATGCCACTGAAAGGGAAGCTCTTTCCCAGAGTGAACCCAAGGACCCTGCTCTCCAAACCCACTCCAAAACTGACATCAATTCTAATGGTTGCTAATTCTTATAAAAGATTAAATAGTGACCAGGCACTCTGCTAAGTACTTTGCATACATCATCTCATTTTGTCAATTATAACAAATATTCCGAGGGAAGCACACTTTCTCCACGTGAAAACTGAGACTGGAAGATCATATACCAAGTGACAAAACCTACTGATGATGTAACTTTGGTGACATTTAGAGGATGCTCTAACCCTCACATACCCATGTTCTTCCCATCCAGGCAGTTTCTGATGCCAAAAATTCTACCTTTAGAGAATCATTCTTTCAAATAATCAATAGATTGTTCTCATTCAAATATAAATGTTGGAGAAAACACCTTTATATCCTGCTACCTGTTGCCAATGGAACCCACTCTCCTTGTGTCCTACCTCCCTTGGCCCTAAAAACTTCCAGTACCTTGACCGAAATCTAACCTGAATGCTTTTCAAAATCAAATAAATGCCTTAAATTAAAAAAAAAAAGATATTCTCTACTAATGGAATTATTGATATTAGCCAATAGCATGTAAAAAAAAAATCATGAATTTGACTTTTTTCTCACGTCCCTGAAATCACACCATATATTTGCTTATCTATTCCATCAACAATTGTGGTTAATTCCAGTTGCCATCAGGAAGTGTTGTGGCCTGTAAAAATAGAATAAGCATTGCATGTCTCTGGGTGGTGATGCTAAAATATTTCCATAAAATATCAATATAACAACTAGGAAAAATAGTTATATAACATACAGATGTATTTCAGAGACCACTTTCATATGTATTGTTTCATTTTTGCTTACATAATAAGGATCAGTGTGGCATGAACTTCTTATAGCTGAGGAATCTGAATCTCAAGAGAAGTTTGACGACTTGCTCAGTTGATTATTGGCTGAGCTGAGAGTCCAACTCTGATTAAAAACATAATCTTTGCACTATGTATCCTTGGGAATCCTGGCATAAGTTGAACACTCAAGTCTCATGCTGTCAAGAAGCATACACCCAATTCCACAAAATATGCTATCATATCATAGTCAACAGTGATGCTGCCTCGCTCCCCAGTTGGAGATCCTTAGGCCACCTGTTGACAATGGGCTTGGTTAACCCAGAGGATCATTGTGGCATCTGGTGGGACATGTCACATAAAACATACAGGGCTAAAGACAAATAGGGTAAAATTATACTTTTGTATTTTATTTCAAAAACTCCTTATATGATTAAGTAAGTGAACAAAGTATGCCCTTCTATTGAAAAATACAAGTGCTTTCTAGGGTACCTTTTGTATTCTCAACCATAATACAAATCAGAAAGTCTTTTCCTAATGAACACAAAGTTATTTGCTCATGTCTCATCTATTTAAAGTCTTCCTATCACTATGAAATAAACTAAGAACTATACTGATGTGTTTGAACTATATTATTTGCACTCTTTAAAGTCAAAATTATCATTTTTAAGTCCAGCAGATTTTTATGTTTTTAAAGTTATCTCTGTGCTTTTCAAAGTCACATTATATGCATCAGTAAAGTATTTTTTTGTTTACCTACAACTTATAATAGCAGCAATTAGAGTAACTGTGCTTGCAATTAGGTAAATGAAACTCAAGAGCAAATGTAAAGGTTGGAGATGAAAAGTTGTGATCATCAAAGTCTTCACTGTGACCATTATAAGTCTCATGATCAGGATCCGAGACTGACTGTGACCACAGATAATTGCCTATACAAGCTAAACAGTGAGTCTGCCATCTTGTATCATTCAGTGGATTCTTGCTGAATATATGCATTGAATCTTTTGGTTATTTCAGTAAACATATTCATTCTACTTTTACAGAATATATATGCAAACATCTAAACTCTGGGGATTAAACAGTGAACAAAACAGATAAAAGTCACTGCTCTCTTGAAACATGCAATCCAGTAGAGAAGACAGATAACATAGAAGTAACACACAATATAAATATAAGGCAACATTATAGACCCAGATGCCCAGGAGAGTTCCAGTATATGCTTATAGTCATTGAGTTCAATCTGTCTTAACATATTTATAAGATTTTATTTATGTTTATTTTTAATTTTTAGAAATATTTTTTAGATTTACAGGAGGTTACAAAGTTCGTTCAGAAAGGACCTGTGAGCACTTCCCCAGTTTCCTTCAATGCTTGCAGCATGCACAATCATAATCCCAAAACCAGGAATTTGATATTGATAAAAAGTATGTGTATAGTTCTTTGTCATTTTATTACATTTTCCATAGTATATTTGCTATTCATATGTATCTCCCTCCCTGGCACAATTCCTAAACTTTGACAACCACAAATTTGTTTTCCATCACTGTAATATCATCATTCAAGAATGTTATGTGTGCTAACAGCAACCTGAAAGGGTGATCTTATACCTCTACAACACAAATAACACTGTAAACCAGTGTTACCTCCACTATGTATATCTACATATACATATAAATGTAGATATAGGTATGAAGAAAACAAAACAAAAACAGAGTGTTACATAATGGCAACATCCAGATTTGACTTTTTTAAAAAAATGATTTATTTATTTATGCATACAAGAACTGGGGTGTAGGCCAGAGGTGTAGGGGTGGTGAGAGGATTCATCAGAGACACCGTGGGGAGCAGAACAGGTAGATCGACTGAAATACACTGCTGAGGGGAGCAGCAGGTGAGACAGGAGAGCTCTGCTGTGCCATGTGGGAAGCTCCCTGGCCAGGGATCAAACTCGTGCTGCAGTGGCTCTGGATAGCTTCATAGTGCTGAGACTTCACCCATTGTGCTAGCAGGGAGACTTCAGATTTGACTTTTTACAATTGGTTTTGTTCACTCAGCATAATGCCCTTGAGATTTACTCAAGCTGTGTGTATCAATAGTTCATTCCTTTTTTATTGGTAGATAGCACTCGATGGTATGCATATACCATCGTCTGTTTAAACATTTGTCTGCTGCGGCACAATTTAGTGGTAGCCTGGTTTTAGCTATTACAAATAAGGCTGCTGTGAGCATTCATGTATAAACTTTTCTGTGAACATGAGTTTTCAGTTCTCGGGTAAATATAATCTGAGCCTTATGGTAGTGTCAGATTGTTTTTCAGAGTGTCTGTACCATTTTACTTTCCTGCCAGCAATGTGGAGCAATTCATTTTCTCTGAATCCTCACGAGCATTTAGTATTGTCACTTTAAACATTTTAGTGCTATGAGGTGTGTGCTATAATATTAATTTTTAAAGTATTATCTCTTATTATAGAATAATCATTTCACTTTTGATATAAAGCAAGCAGTAAGTAAGGAAAATAGAAAGAAAAAGAAAAGATATCATAATGTATGAGTAGTTTTTGTTTAATGAACACTGCTAAAAGTAATACAAGTTAACAATTTACTGTTTTCAAAGGTTTCTAAAATTTTCAGTTTCTGATTTCAAGTATTCTAAGTTGCCTTCATTTTAGTGGTAAAATTAAGAATATTTCAATGAACTAGATATTCTACCTGTATCTCAGTCTATTACAGATAGACTGTGCAGTGTCAGGAAAACATATGCAGGATATGCCACATATATTTGCTCTTTTAGAAAATTGCTATTCAGGGGACCATTTAATGCTCCACTGAAGAAAAAATCCATAATCCTTTTTGTGCGCTGCATGACAGTTGAGGTGGTATAATGTCCATAAAATATGCTATACTCAAAACCAGCAATTTCAAACCTACACTTAAAAAGACAGTACATTTTTCAAGTATCACAGAATAACCTTGGTTCCCTATTCTTTTGGAACCCAAAGGGAGAGTAGTGTCTTTTAGCATCTCTTTAAATAACCAGCTTTATGATGTTGGCCAGAGTGTCTTTTTCTCAGATCTAATTCCAAAATACTTTCGTGAGTTTAATGACTAACCAAGTGGGAGAGGAAAACTTAAATTAAGCTGACCTTGACTGCGTCCTGAGGCAAGCCATTTTTCATGGATTGCTCATAGTAGAAGCTCTATGTCTCATTGTCAACACAAAGCCTGCTTGCACTCTAAACTGGGCATTTCCATTTTTTTTTCTGTTTAATAAATAACTTTAAAAAGAGAAACCCAACATGTTATCTTGCTACTGTCATTTAATCTATGTGTTTTATTTTGTGACTGCTCTGGAACGTCTTCGTGCTGAAAATGGATTTCTTTTAATATCTGAAAATATGTCTTTTTTTCAAAGTAGGGACAGAACTAATTTTTTCTTTACATTTTGAAATCTTTTTTTTTTTTGCATCTCAGACAGTCTCTAATTTTTCTTTGTGATATCTTATGTAACCCAGTTGTGCCTTTCTTTACATTTAAAGATGGCACCAAGAAGAAGGGAGAGCTTTATTATGCCTGAAGTAGGTAAGAGAGCATGAGGGTCCAAAGAAGGGAACAGAGATTTACTAGTTGGGCACCTCATGTGTTTAAATCCCAATGGACCCAAGAGAGTATTATCACACATCCTTATAAAATATAATTTCTCCCAAATCAAGACATAAATAGGAATTGGAAACTCAATTGTAAGATGGTTTACAATTACACAGTTTCTTAGCAGTTAACACTGTCAAAAAATGGGACTATACTTAATAGTTAATGAAAACGGGCCCTAACTTAGAATTGAACAATAAAAAGATGCCTGTAACAAAATTCCTGCTCTCCAGAAGTTTGTATGAAAATAGTCATTTTTTGCAACTTATGAAATCCTTCATTTAGATTTACTAATTGTTAACATTGTTCCAGATTGCATCCATATCAGCAGTTTCTCCCTCTCTCCATGCTATGGCTCGTGCAGTGAATTCACTACCTGAGGTTCAGGATTCCTGAACTGTAAAGGGAGTATAAAGAGGCTTCAGCTGCAGAAATCTTTCCAAAGGGCTAAAAACCAGTCAGTGCTGAGGAAAACTCTACCAACCATGCAGGAATGCATTTATCCACCAGCCTGCACTATTCAAGCCACCATGTCATATGCATCTGCGTCCTTAGAAAGTATTGCAGTCAGGCAGATGGTAGGAACTCCGCAAAGAAATGACAAATGAATGAGCTTTATTTAACCCTAAAACCAGCAAAGGAGATAGCCAGTAGAATGATTGTGTCTTTTGGCCAAAACTTTCTGAAAATGCCAATGTATTAAAATAAATGATAAAGATATCCTAAAACACAGGTATTTACTTGGGCAGTTCAGGAATTCTTTTTTTTTTAATCAATACTTGACCATTGTGATAAAACATCTGCTCTAAAGAAGATAATAGAATATAGGAGATGACATCAGTCACCTTGTGAATACTGCCATACTGAAGCTTATGGGCTAAACTAAGCAAATGTGCTCTTTTGGTACTCCTTCCAAATCAATTATCATCACTATGTGATTGTGACAGATAAGCTAAGTGATGACAGGTGGAGGGAATAATGGTAGTTAATCCAGACATATATTGAATAATGGAGTTAGGAAAAATCATTTAAAACTAAACTTGACAGTCATCTATATTTATTTTAAAATGTTTTGAAATAAACGTAATGAAATATTTTATCCTCTTGGTAAAAGAAAAGATTATCACTGCATTATCATTAGTTGACATTTCATTATAAACTAAAAGCTCTTGTTAGTACTATATTTTTTAAAAGTATTATATCTGACCCTCAGCTACTTAAAGTAAAATAGCCTTAATTTAGACATAGTGGATATGGGGGAAAGAACTGCTCTATAGGGATCTGACTGTTCACTCTGTTCAAAAATCATATTCCAGAGTAAAATCACTAAATAATGATATTTATCATGTGCAGCTCTTTTGTTAACCCTCAAGTCAAAAGCAGAGGTTATTTTAAGATTTTATTTTATTTTTAAGTAACTTTTTCCCCTTTATATCATTGTTATTTGGGGAACAGTATTTGATTACTACATCAGTTGTAGTCCCTGTAATTCTTCTACTACCACATCACCACATCACCTGTGAACGGTCACCATAGTCCCTTGTGCTCTTCCCTCCCTTTTTTTTTTTTAACATTGTCCTTTTTTTTTTTAATATTTTATTTATGCATACAAGCTGGGGTGTAGGCCAGAGGTGTGAGGGGGTGAGAGGATTCACCAGCGACAGAGTGGGAAGCAAAACAGGCAGATTGACTGAAATACACTGCTGAGGGGAGCAGCGGGTGAGACAGGAGAGGTCTGCTGCGCCATGTGAGAAGCTCCCTGGCCAGGGATTGAACTCATGCTGCAGTAACTCTGGATAGCTTCATAGTGCTACAACTTAATCCATTGCACCACCAGGGAGGCCCCCTCCCTTGTTTTGACCCCTCTCCCTTCTCTTCCGCTGCTGTGAGCCTCAGATCTATAGTTTGCCTGCAAGTTTTACCTCTTCCCTGACCCTTAATTTGGCTTCCCTATATTCCACCTATTAGTGAAACCCTCCAATATTTGTCTTTCTCCTTGTGACTTATTTCACTTAGTATAATCGCCTCCAGCTGCATCCATGTTGTCAAAAATGACACAAGTTTACCAAAAAAGATAGTTTCCCATCCAGTGGTTTTATAAATAACTAACAATACAAGTAAGGACATACACAAAAACATAATTAAAATAATAGTTAGCTTTTATTGAATGCTTGCGATATACCTGGTACCATGCTGAGAACTTCCATGGATAGCTTCACTTAATCTTCACAAAACCTGTAAATAAGTGGTTGTTCTTATTCTTTCCATTTTATAATAGGCTAGAAAAAGTAACTTCTAAAAAGGGCAGAGTAGAAATGGAGACAGAATGTGGGCTCCAGGTTCTGTGTCTTAATCATTGTGCTGCATGATACATGCCATACACCACAAAGAAAACATCTATTATTTTGTCACACAGCCACTCAAGGCAAATGCTTCACCACTGGAAAAACACCTCAATGTGCATCATTTTTTTGTTCATCAGAAAATATCATCTTTATACATGAAAGACAGGACATTAACTCAAAATATTCTTCATAAGCAAATTTTGTTTCATCTTTGTGAAACAAAGAAAAATTTTAAATTACATCAAGAAATGTTAAAAACAGGTGAAAAATATCAGGGTAATTCAATCCAGCGGAAAGCACTGAGCAAATGCATCAATCAAATTAGCTGAGTAATTGCTCAGCTGTTGATTTAACTTACCTGGCAGCAAATACTTCATAGCTGTGTGATTCTGCAGGAAGATTATTTCTACCAGGTACTCTGTTGTGAGACGTATTATTTTGATGTGTTCATGATGGCTCACCCCATCTATTATAGTTTCTTTCTGGTGTTAACTTTCTTTCATCAAATTCTGTAATGACTTGTGTCCACTGGGCTCTGTTAATTCCATTGTTTCTGCCTTAGTTCCCAAGGATTCCTGATTTTCCGGGTGCTTTACTAAACTTAGCATATCCCTCCTTCTTTAAATCTCCTCCCTCAAACTTTTCAGTACAAACCCTGTGAATTTTTTTCCCCCACTTTCACTGTCTTTCTGTTTCTACCTTCCAGAAATGGTGCAACCATGATGTTGGAAAGGCAGATCGGCAATATTTTTTTTTTTTTTTTTTGGTTAAAGATCAGGTGATAAATATTTTAGATTTTGTAGGACATAGCACTTTATGAGTTCTAACTCTTCAGACTCTACTGTTGTAGTGTTAAAGCAGAGAATAGAGGAACAAATAGATTGTGTCTGAAAAATATATTTGTGATATTAAAATTTGAATTTTGTATGATTTCAATGTGTGATGAAATAATATTTTTTTAATTTTCGTTTTGAACCACTTAATATAAATGTGAAGTGTCAAAACATACGTAAACTATTTTTAGCTTTCAGACTATATAGAGGACAGACTGTATTTGACTGTGGGTCATAGTTTGTTAATCCTTGCTTTAGACCACTGTATCCTAATTATGTGCATGTATATGTTTGCATGTGTATATGTATGCATGTATATGTAGAACAATGTAAGTATTAATGGTGGTTATCTCTGGACAGTGAATTTTAAGTTACATGAAGAAATGTTAATTTTCCCCCATTTTTAATTTGAAATTATTTTCATAATCAAAAAAATAAAAATAACTCACTCTAATAATCAGTATAATAATGTAAAGCACTTTTAAAGGGAGCAAACACTCCAGACCTATGAGAGAGAAGGGAGAGCAAAAGCTTGCTAAAAAGTCAACCCCTGTCTTGAAGGTTGATGAAAAGTTGTTAAGACATAGTTTCACAGGCAAGAAAGGAGAACACTCTAGGCTGAGACTTGGAGGTTAGGCTGTGGGAGAGTCAGGGAATTACAAGAACTTTATAAGGCTGTGGACTAGTGTCAGCAAATAAACTGAGTATAATTAGATAGGGCTTCAAACACTGAGAGTCTTACTAACTTTACTTGCACTTTGAATTTTATTTTAAAATCAATTGGAAACCATTGAAAGATTTATGAGTTGCTGAGTGGTATATCCTATTTCTGACATAGAAAGCATACATACATCAGGGCAGAGAATGGATTGGGTAAGAATGAGCCTGAAGGCAGGAGAATAAGTTCGTTCAGAGGTTCTTGTGGAATATTCAGGTGAGAGGTGAGAGACTAAACCTAGGGTAGAACTGAGAAAGGAGAGGCTTTCAATGATATGTGGGAAGTTGATTCAGTGGGGTTTGTGACTGATTAAAAATTGGAATTGAAGGAGATGTGGAGAAGAGAAGAGTGAACATTATCTTCAGTGTTTCTACTCCTAAAACAGGTGAGTTAAAGACTTGGTGGAGAAGATGGCATGATCATTTTTAGTTTTGACTGTAAGATTAGTTGTTAGATGTTTGGATGAAGATTTTCCTGTGTAGTTAAGACATCAGGAAAAAAATTACATGGAGAGTGGTGGTAGTTAAATGAGAAATAACGCACTCACTTGAAAAGAGGTATCGAGGTGTCGAGCCGTGGTTCTTTTCTTTTTTCTCATCAGTTCTCTCCCATATGTTATATAAAAACACATTTAATCAATACTAGTGATTCATTGGGTTAGCCCATTCAAAATTTGGGGTTATGTGCCCTTTCCCCTTAAGGTTACATCAAAATTTCAGAAAGAAGTTGAATATAATTTGAAAAAAACTCACAAAAGATTTTGATATAACCCCCTATTCCTGACACCTCCTTGTTGAGTGAGAAGAAAAGAGCAAGGATCATGGTCTCCTAAAACACAGAGATATTTTCAAAATTGTCATAGAACGGAACCTATAAAAGAGAGTTAAACACATAAGAAAAATGAGATGGTACTAGAAACCTGTGAAGGAGAAGAAAAACATTTATTGGAGCACACAACAGTATTAAACACAAAGAAGTGGATAATGAAGATTGTAGGCATTGACAAACGTGAGATTGTTAGGAACATACATGAGAATATTTCAGTAGGATGGTAGGATGGAAAGCCATTCAATAGTGAGATGAGAAATGAATCAGCATTAAGAAAAATCTGAACATCAAAGAAAGGAAAGCAATACAAAAAATAACTAGATGTCCCTATCCCCAATCTTTCATTTTACAATCTGTACCATTATATTAATTGTTGCTTGAAAAATTGTTGCTAAGGATGAGAGGGTGCATGAGTGAATGCATTCATGAATAACTTCAGGTTCCATTAGGTATTATTTATCTGAACCTTAAGAGTCTTTGAGAGTGTTACTGTATTTTGTTTGAACAAGTGACGGTTTAGTTTTAGCTTTAATGGATCATAAAGAGTACTCTTTCCATTAAAGTGAACTACTTCATACAGGTCCCTATTGATTGGGGGTGTTCTAAGGACTGTTGTAATAATGTAGACATTTTTAAACTGTAAAGAGCCATACAAATATTATTGGTATTGCAATATTGTTACTGCATTTATAAACAATACCTGCCAAAATGATATTTTTCCCCTTTTAGGTGTGTTTTCAGATACAAATCTATTTGTTTTACTGAAGTATCATTGGTTTACAACACTGTATAAGTTTGAGAAATACAGTTTTACACATCCATAAATGTATATACCACACCACTCCCACCATGTAAATGTCTAATTGCCATTCACCATTACCCATTTGACCCCCGCCACCCACCTCCACAATGCCTTCCCTTCTGGTAACAACTTTTTTTTTTTTTATCAGCATGTAAGGATTTGATTTTGTTTGTTTCTTTATATTCAATATATAAGAGAAATTTTATGGCATTTGTCTTTTTAACTTACTTTGCTAAATATAATCACCTCAATCCATGTTGTTGAAAATGGCAAAATTTCATCTTTTTTAAATAATTAAGTGATATTTCATTGTGTATATATACTGTATCTTTTTATCGAATCATTCCTTGATGGGCACTTAGGTGTTTCCATGACTTGGTCATTGTGAATAGTACTGCAATGAACCTGGACTGTATTATGTCTTTTTGAATTAATACTTTTGTGTTCATTGGAAAGACACCTAGAAATAGAAGTCCTGGATCATATGGATATTCTATTTTTAGTTATTTGTGGAATTGCCATACTGTTTTCCATAGGGGCTGCACCAGTTTACATTTCCCCCATAATGTAAGAAGGTCTTTTTCCCTCCACTCTCTGACCAACACTTGTTGTTTCTTATATTTTTAATATGGGCTATTCTTACAAGTGTGAGATGACATCTCTGCAGTTTTGATTACACCATACACATAAATTAAGTAGAAATGGATTAAAGATTTGAATGTATAGCCTGAAGCTGTAAAATACTTGGAAGAAAACATAGGTGATAGGCTTCTTGACATCAGCTTTAGAGATGTCTTTGGGAACTTGACTTAGATGGAAACAAAAGCAAAAATCAGATATGGGCTACATTAAGCTAAAATAACATGGAAACTATCACAAAAATGAAAGGGCAATCTATTCAGTGGGGAAGATAATTTATCTTTTTACCTAATGGTTGTTGATGATCTTCAGCCTGGAAGAGCTGCTTCCCTTCATTTAGATGCTTATCTAAATGTGTCCCTTTAGACATTTCTATAGTCAACAGCAACTAGAGAGGCAATTTGAGAAAATGGGGTGAGGATAGGAACAACATCAGGCTCACTTCATGTGTTCAAAATTATATCCTCAAGCTTGCCTGATTTTAATTTCCATAGAACATAAATCCTATGAAATTACAAAACTCTGCAGGTCTAAATAAGAAGCAAGAGATAGAAGAATTGCCCAGTGATGTGGCAAGTATAAGGTGTGGCAGTCTGGGGAATAAGGAGGCACATTTTGGGTTGGTCTAAAAAAAACATTTTATTCTGCCAATCCTTAAAGCAGAATGTCTACTAGATTTTTTTGAGACAATCCCAAGTGCAACTTGCACCAAATTAAATCCAGAGAGTTCTGCAAGAATGTTCTGGCCTTGGGACACAGTAAGTAGAGCATTTTTGTGGTTCATGTTGGAGGTCATGGGAGAGTCCCAAGGAACATTGGAAGCCAGAAATATAGCCCTTCAAACTTCTTGTCCCCAAATCCTCTGCATCACATTTCTATAAAGTGTGCTTAAGTGAGACTATAACAGTATTAAGAGCAACTATTTCATAGGTGTTAAACAAGGCTAAAAAGTATTTCCAATGATAACCTCATTAGATATAGAAATAGCCAACTATCAGAATTAGCTTCTTATCTCATGTCAATCCTGAGACACATCACTGAAAACTTAAGAGTTTGCTTGCTTTGCTCTGCAATGAATTCACTGCCTGTTATTTCTTATTCTCCCTTGTATCTCTGCCATGGAATTAGCAAATTTTCCTATTCAGTTCTTACTACAGTCTTGTGATATAAATGATATATCTAGGTATTCAAGCTCCTAGTGTAAGTCTTTTCTTCTTGTATTTCTTGAGCTAAAACCTGTAAGTAGAATTCAGATCAAGTTATTCCATCTTAATAACAAAATGTGTAAAATGAAAAACAGATTATACAAAATTAACCAGCCCTCAAGATAATCTAAATCTTGTCCCATGAGAAGGAAATGCCCAGATACTATATTTTCAAATAGCTAGGTAAAAAATTATAGACATTTGATCTAACTCTCATAGCAATTTATACGTATCATGTGTCTGGTTTAGCCTAAACACCAGAGAACAAAGCTGGCATACAGTCAGTGAATGTCTCTGAAGAGCAAATTGGCAGTTTCAACCTAATTTGTCTGAGACTTTTTTCAATTAGCAGTGAAATATCAGCCTGTAGTCTAGATTTTTTTGCATTTTGAATTTTATTTCCTTCTTTATTAAGCATGAGGAACATTGTCTATAGAAGGTATAACACACTATTTCATATTTGTGAATATATCTGAAAGTACTTGGGTAATCAAACAACCTGGCAGAGTGACTCCCAGTAACAGATTTATTTCTTACTCACATTGCATCTTAGCATCGTGGTAGTTTCAGTTCAGTTTTCCATGTCCTCTTTATTTCAGGATCTAGGCTGAAGAAGAAAACCTTTCTATGAAAACACAGAGAAATCACTCAGTGGTTCAAGCAAATGATCCCTTTGGCTCTTTGTTTTATTAATCATTTTTATAATTTAGACTTCAATGTTTAAATAATTTTTTCTTTGTTTAAAGACAAAATTATCTAATGTTATGAATTTTATCTTAGCATACAGTTAGCTGTGTATGTTAGGTTTTTAACATTTACACTAAGCTTCCCAAGCATATTAACAACAGCAATTATTTAGAATAAACAGTAACTCTTACTGTTTTTTTCTCACAGTTTTTTTTCTAATTTCTCTCTTCTAATGTTTTCTACTTACTTTTCTTCATTTTTTAAAAGGATTTATTTGTTTATGCATACAAGAGCTGGGGTGTAGGCCAGAGGTGTGGGGGGGGTGAGAGGATTCACCAGAGACAGAGTGGGGAGCAGAACAGGCAGATCAACTGAAATACACTGCTGAGGGGAGCAGCGGGCAAGGCAGGAGAGGTTGGCTGAGCCATGTGGGAAACTCCGTGGACAGACTGAACTCGTGCTACAGTGGCTGCCAAAAGCTTCATAGTGCTGAGACTTGACCCCTTGCGCCACTAGGGAGGCCCCACTTTTCTTCATTTTTGAAATGTGTGGTCAACACAGTATTCTGCACCTCTGGGAATGTAGACGTGTGCTTTTGATAAATATACATCGAACAGTGTTTAAATGTGGATGCCTTTAGCCTGACTTGCTCCCTAGTTTGCCACTAGGCAGTGATCATTGCCTCCTTGATATATCTGCCTGCATAGAAGTTTGTGTTTATAAAATCTCTTCTATGCCTTTCTAGACTGCATATACTTCCAAATATTCAAAATGTGATCTTGTATTCTTACAATGAGTGACACAATGCTTTTCTCTCTTTAGGCTTTGGAAGATCAGGTCTGGGAACTCTTGCAGGAAGCAGATAAGACAGCTGAAGAGAATAAAGATCAGAGTCAGGTCTACAGTGCCATGGCCAACACCCTGGGAGAAGCCTGGGAAGCCCTGGTCTCCACACTTGAAGGAAGGAGGGTGCTTCTCAGATTGACCTCTGAATTTTTTGAGAATGCCTTGCAGGTTTGTGTTGTTGTTGTTTTAAAACTCCCATCCCCACATCAGAGCAAATGGATGGCTCTTTGAAAATATTTTATTTCCACAAATAGACATGCCAGTCACTTCAAAAAATGGCAAAATAACTGATATATACATATATGACATATATATATATATATCGAGAGAGAGAGAGAGATATAATGCTTTTAGTTTTTGATTATCAAAAAATAAAATTGTTGATATTTTAAATGGAGGTCTTCATACAAAAACTAAGTACAGTTAATTGAAATTATGTAAAATGTTAAATAAAAATGGGAACTCTCACCTGTAAGTCTTGATATTTTCCTCTTTGGAAGTTTTAAAACATCACTAAATCAAATAATTACCCTTGGTTTATAGGGGTTTTTATTATTAGAAACTGTTGGTCTGGTGTTCTTGCTGGCTGAAAGATAAGATTATTTTTGCTCCTTATGAAAGGGCAATTACAGAATATTACATAGAATGCTTAATTTATGAGCATAACATTTTATAGAGTACTTACCCAAGGCATTCAGTTGGGATTCTATAGATTGAGATTATTTTTTTAATATATATATATTTTTATTGTTATTTATGTCTTTTACATTTTGTATTCCCCTTGGGTAGCCCACCACCAATTCACCCGTGATCCAAATAAAGGAAGGAAAAAGTCCTGGTCATAAAAAGGCCATTTCCTCAATGGTTTGTCCTGAATCCTGTGATTTTTTCTTGAGGTTCTCAATTTCAAATTGTGATCCTCAAAGATAACTGTCAAAAAAGGTGTTATAGTTGGTGTGAGACAGTTATTGGAAACTTTACTGTTAACTTCTCTGTCAAGTAGCAGTACATTTATTTTGATGAGAGCACTGCTTCATTGTGATAAAGCACTAGCTTTGAAAAATATGACATTTCCAAACTGGATATTCAAGACTTAAATCTAGAATAATAAAGGAAAGAAGAGTAGCAGTAGAACATAAAAATTGATGTAAACAATCTCATGCATCATGCAGTCACTCAGGAGTGAAAAGAAGCAAAAACCTCATTGCAGCTTTCAAGTTTGTTTTCTGCAGGTCAAATTCTGAAGTCCAACTCACAATTTATTTAATCATCTTAGGAAGAAGTTCCTTATGTAGTTTTCTTTCCTGAAGAAAAATAAACCATATTAAATACACTTACAGGCATCAGATTATAGATATATCTGATTCAACCCTTCTTAGTAAATGGGAGACAGGCATCAACTGCCCTTAGCTTGTTTAAAGATAGGAAGTTATTTTATTTCAAACATTAGACCCAATATTTGTTTCTCACATGGAGGTAGAGCTAATGCTAGGTGGTCTTCTCAGTGATGAGAAATTACTTTCAAATAGGATGAAATAAATGGACGTAATAACTCAACCATAATTAAAGCCAGAGTTGAAGCCAGAACTCTAATTCTTAGTGAAAAGACAAATGTATCTTGTATCAATCATCTTGCCCAGTTTTATAGACCACTTCATACTAAGCTGAATTCAAATTCCTACATCCCATCTGTACCAAAGCAATTTTCATTAATGATTAAAAACAAAGATGAAGGTGAAATCAAGAACGGGGTCTTCGATTAGTGTCCCCCCACTACCACTTCTATCCTGTTTAAGCTGCAGAGAGAAGAAAAATGGGGAAAAGAAAATATTCATAAGATAAAAGTTAATAGAACTTTAGGGAAGCTTTTAATGCATAAAACATTGTTGTTTTTTAATTATTTCAAATAGCAATCTGAAATATATTATACAGTGACTCCAAAAATTTTTGTAATGTTCTATAGGGAAATCAAATCATCTATCAAGGTGGTTCCCCCCACTCTTTGAAGTTTTCTTCAAAGAATGTCCTTAAAATCAGTTGCTAGAAATAGAATGAATTAGGGATGTAAATGATGGGTGGACAGGATCCCCTTATTGAACTATCCATGCACAGGAGTTCCTTAGAAATATAATAGGACTTTTTATTGCATGGTTGATTTTGGTCACAGTCAGTTTCAGGGTCACAGACTTAATCATTAGATTGGTTATTCTCTTAACAAGCTCTGAGCCACAATTTAGGAACATGTCTTAAGTAGCAACGGCCAGTGTCCATCAGGTCACTCTTAACAGGAGGGTGGATGTCTGCTCTGCATTTCAAACAGCCACATGTTCATCCATATCTCTCTCATCGTCCCAGGCCATTTATAACTAGCTTTTATATGACTATTGTAATAGTCAAAACACCTTAGAGCTTGTTAAAAATAATAGACATCACTGAAGTCAAAGATGTTCGTTTGGAGAAAACTTCACCAAGAGAGTAAGAATGTGATAGGCTTTTGTGTCTTTCTCACTTTATGAATTTATTCCATGTTGATCCAAAGGTGAACATGTTGATTAAAATGTTCTTATAAATTATAATAATTACTTTTGAATCTTAGTGCTAAAGCTAGCATGCTATTTGTTTACCACTATGGATATAGAGTAGTAGCATAAACAAATATATTTTGTTATCTACTAAAATTTGTTTCTAAGGTTATTCACCAGAGAATTTTATTACCACTTCAAACATTTCCCCTTCATACTTTCTTCACAGAGAAACATGAAAAAAGAGATGGGTTATATTCCTCACTTTTAGGGTATCAAAATGCTATTCCATTTTTTTGAAATAAAGTTTTCCATTTTTATTTTTGCTGTATCAACTCTCTTTTTTATTTATATAAATGATGCTTATGATTGTTGATAAAATGCTAATGAAATCATAAACTATAGATATAAAGGCTAAAATGTTACCTTCCATCATCTATTCTAATATCATTATTTTTCGTAGAAGTAACCCTTTGGCATATAGCTTTTCAAACCACTTTCCTTAAAGTTTTTTTATTGCAGTAGCATTGCATTTTAACATTATGTAAGTTTCAGGTATACATCATTATTAATCAATCTCTGTATAGAAATACTACGTAAAGCTCACTGAAAGTCCAATTCTATCATTAACCAAACAATTCACACTTTTTAACTGATTTACAACCTTCTTTCCCCCTTCCTTTCTGGTAACTACTAGTACAGACTAGTGTGTGTGTCTGTGTGTGTGTGTATGTGTGTGTGTGTGTGTGTGTGTGTGTGTGTGTTGTATAAGAAATGAAATTAGACATTGCTTCTTATCTTTATTGGTAAGATTAATTGTAAAAATGAAATTAGATTATGTGTTATTTTGAAACTTGCAGATATAGTTATAGAGAAAAAAATATTTATCTTGTTAAATTTGCTTAGAACTTTGTGAGTTACTGGTTAGTCAAACTTTTATAGGATTTTCTCAGCAAAATTTCTGGTTATTTTTTGACAAACTGCCTTGGAATGTTGAAAATGGCTTTATTCATTCTGTGGGACATAATTTTAGTTGAAAAGTTTAATAGATGTTTGAACAGTAAATAGTTTATTTCAGCATACATGAAATATTTCTGGAGATGAAAGAATGCAAAAGGACATGAAGTAAGTTCTTAGTCTAGCACTTTGTAAAATACCTATATACACCCTTACACAAAAACTGTAAGTCAGCACACACACAACAGTCATGTTTGTCACACAAACACATATACAATCAGCTAAGTCCATTAATACATGAGAAATATTGACAGAGGTCTAAAAGTGGCATTTTAATTTTTATTATTTCAAATCTTTTCCCTGTATTTCTGTTGTAGTTTGCTATTAAAATAGACCAAACTGAAGACTTTCTCCAAAACACTCAGGAGTTTGAGAGTGTTGAGTCCTTAAAATCACTTCTTCGGCTTCATGAACATCATACAAAAGGCAAGAAATATATTTACTCCTAACATAAGCTTTTCATGTTTTAAAATAATGTTAATATAAGAATGCTCATGTTTGAAAGTGTATTTTTGAATTTATCTATTTATGTACATCTCAATTTTTTCCAAATAAAGCTTTAATTTTTGATCATCTTATGCAAGCAAGAAATAGTTGTAAATAACTTAAGAGGATTATAGAGGATGAGATTTAGGAAAGTCAGTTAGACTTTAGTAGCTGAGGGTAGGGGCAATTTCTGCTTACTCTTCCTTGTATCCTCAACATCTAGCAAGGAACCTGCATATGGTGGATCCTCAAGAAATATTACTTTGTTGGATAAATAGTTGAATTTAGTGCATGCTTCTTTTAAGGCTCAGTAAATGAAAGTCAGCTCTGTCTAAGGACAATCTCTTTCAACTTTTGCAATTTTTAAAAAGGGCTAGTGAACTTTCCCCATATGAATATCTAATAAAACACTATACAAAATGTTTCCAACTCTCTCTGATCAGACAAAGAGAGTCTGGTTGTTAACCAACAATTTGCTTGCTAGACCTTTTCTATTAGAATTTGGCATGAGCAGGATTGTGACAGGGAAGGCATTTATAAAAGTGCAAAAGTGCTGTTTACTGTACTTTTTTTCTGTGGAAACAGTTTAGATAGGTAAGATCACTTCCTTTCTTCTTAATGCATTCTTCTAACTATTACTGCCAAATAGAGCTGGATATGAGTGGAATGGCTCCTTAACTCACTTGTCACTTCCTGGCCTCCTAGCTCTACGAATTTCATCTTACTGCCAGGGCAGAATGTTCTTAAAACCAGAAATAGATGTGCTTATGCCACCCTTCAAAAGACCCTAGATAATAGATAAGAAATTTACCTCTGAGACCTGATAGTGATTGATGCTTTTGTTGAAAAGGTTTAATATTGAGGCAATTAAATGAAAACATTTTCCTTGGGGACTAGGGAATTTTGAAAGTAGGGATTTTACCACAATACTTCGGGATGGATCTGGGGAGAAGTAGTTAGAATGCTATTTTGTTGTCTCCTTCAAATGTACTAGAATCTTTGGCATGAGACGCGCTTGCATGAGGCACACACTGCTTTCTTTGCAGGTGTCAGGCTCTAGTTCCCTGGCATACAGCTCACAGCGGGACCAATGTCCACCTCTCAGGACACAGTCTTTAGCAGTGCACAGGGCCACATCTTAATCAGAAGAGATGCATAAAAATGCTAGCTGAAGACAGGAAGCATCATTTATTTTTATGATGACAAAATATTTTTCCATACTGATGACATGTTTATCACTATATCTTGTGCTCTTTGAAGCACAGAGATTAGAGGGGACTCTGGACAGGATATTTGGTTTCCAGTTCATATATGCAATGTGTCATGTGGCTTCAAGGGCTTTCTTTTCATTCAGTGGGAGTTCGTTAAATTTGTTAACAGCTATTTCAGTGAGATATGATTAAGATTAGCTGATTTGAAATGCATATTCAAGAACAAAATCCTGATTTTTCAGTTATCTACCTAAATCTATTTAGGCCGCTATAATAAACCACCACAGACTGGGTGGCTTATAAACAGCTGAAATTTAATTATTTATAAATTTATTATTTTTTATTTAGGTAACATTGGTTCACCACGTATTTTATGATTTCAGGGTAGAGGTTCACACCTTTTCAGATGTATTTTATGACACCGTCCTCACACTCAAAGCAGCGGTAAAGTCCTTTACCACAGCCCAGTGGGCCGTCTCCTCCTTTGTTCCCCCTCCTTCTACTCTCCCCAGATCTGAAGTCAAATTTCTAGGGTTTTTTTTAATTTAGTTTTATTTATGTCAGAAATTTATTTCTCATGAGTTTGGAAGCTGTAAGTCTGAGATCAGGGTGCCTATGTGGTCAGTTGAGGGCCCCCCTCTGATTTACAGATTTCTCATGGTGGAAGTGTTGGGGACGCTCTGGGATCTCTTTTACAAGAATGCTAATCATAGGGCTCCACTCTCATGATCTAAGCAACTTACAAAGGCCGCACCTCCTCACACCATCATGTTGGGTATTCAGTTTCAACATATGATTTGTAGAGAGTACAAATATTCTATAAATGTGGCTAGTATTTCTAATAAAATTCTGAGATTCAGTCAGTATCTATCACTAATATGAGAAGTAAGGATGACACTGGCTAATAACCATATTCAAACATCATACAGCCCTCATATTTGCTTTATTTCAATTAGCTTCATCTATGATTTTTCCTTATTCAGCAATACTAAATTTGTGTTGCATGTAAGAAACTTATTCCGTAACATTGCAGAGGTCTGAATCAAGATGAATGGGTTGAAGTTTCTTCCCTCTTAGATGTTACAGTATTAGTTTGTCTCCTCTTCCTCATGATAATCCTTGAAACAGTTGAAGATTAACATGTCCGCCCCAGTCTTTTCTCCTTTGAGTAAAATATGTCTAGTTAAAGTCTTTTTCAGCCAACACGGTTCTCAGTCTATTTACCAGCCTGGTTGCCTTCAATTCATCATCATGTAATTAAACAATATTTTCTGAACCCATAGCGGTTGAGAAACCCAAAAAGACATGTGTTGGAGGAGCCCTCAGGAAGCCTGCAGTTTGATGGGACATATATGCCCCTATCAGTGAGTTCTTTCTGTGCCTCCCGTGAGTCCCTCTGTTACACCATGTAGCATATTTCGTCATTTGTTTTCATCCCCAAGTAGTCACCTTAACCAGCATTGTAACATTAAAAGTAGACTGACCCAGTGCCCAAATTCTATGGCCTTTCTACTCCCTATACTGAATTACATTATTGCTGAATTTCAACATTCTACCATTTGTCACTTAATAGTATAGAATTGTTAGACTGAGGTACTTGTCCGGTTGTATTATAGACATTTTATGTTTATACATTAATTCTTTGCTGTACAACTTATTATACGTACAAGGGTTATATATGTTTTAAATTATATGAAGAGCCTGAATATTACTGTATAAAAACTTGCTCATATTACTACTCTTTTCTTTTTCTTATTTGCTTCTAGAACTCTTAGAACGATCGCTAGCCCTTTTAAACAAAAGTCAACAACTTACTGACTTCATAGAAAAATTCAAGTGTGATGGACCTAATATGAATCCTGAGTTGATTCAGGGAGCTCATAACAGCTGCCTGAAGATTGACAGCCTTCTTGAAGTTCTACAAGATAGGAGACGGCAGCTAGACAAGTACATGAAACAACAGCAGCAAGAATTGGGTCAGGTCCTGCAGATATATCAGTGGGACCAACAAGAAAACCAGGTAACTCAAAGACACACTGAAGATGTCGTGACATCAACTAATAAAGTTTAGTTGTTATGTGGACTATTTCCTAGCACAGTTTCTTAGTTATGACAGTCAAATTCTTTAGTATTTGGTCCAAACCACCATACTATTTTCCAACCTAATTTATATAAAAACAAAGATTTTAATTTCCTGTGATTATAACCTTGACTTTATAAATAGAAGAATTCTTGTGGGAAGTTTTAAAAATGACTGTATTCTATTGTTGAATTCTCTTTCTCACTTCCTTCCAGGTCACTAATTTTAGATACATTTCTTTATAATTCTGAAATGTTAATTGCAGTTTTCTTGAAAGTTGGAGAGGTGTGATAGCGCTGAATTATACTAGATTGCCAATAATGTCAGCAAAAAAAAAAAAAAAA
>PVIJ01012220.1:37219-50949 GCA_004024925.1 Scalopus aquaticus | reverse complement strand
GCGAGATAGGGTGTCGTAGATGAGGAGTTCTGTGCTGGAAATGTTGGCTTTGAGGTGCCTATTAGACGTTCAAGTGAAGATATCCATCAGGCAGATGGATTTATGCGTGTGGAGTTCAGGGAAGAGGTTCAGGCTGCAGATATAAATTTGCAAGGCATCAGTATAGACATGGCGTAGATGGTATTTAAAGCTATGAGACTGGATGAGCTCTTTTATGCTGATGGTTTCCAACTGGGGTTGAGTTGTCTCCCAGGAGACATTTGCAGTGTCTGGAGACATACTGGTTGTCACAACTGGGGGTGGGGTGCTAATGGCATCTAAAGGGTAGAGGAAGCCAGGAAACGGCTAAGCATCTTATAATGTGCAAACAGTCCTTCATCGCAAAGAATTATGTAGTCCAAATGCCAGTAGTACCCAGGTTGAGAACCCCTGATTTAGTCCTTAGATTTTAGGGAAGAAGTATAGATGGAAAAGAAGAGTTGTGAGGCCTGAACCCTAGAGTCCTCCAGTATTTTGGGTTAAATGCAGGAAATTACACATGAATACATTAAGTGCATGTGAAGTCTAGAGCCTAACACATAGTAAGCGCTCAGTAAATGACCACTGTCATTATTATGGTGTAATTAACTTGTCAAAGTCAGTGCTGGCTAGGTACTTACAATAAAGAAAATCAGAGCTGGGATTGGGGGCGTCCACAGATACTCTCTGTTTGACTCCCCTAAGTGCAGGTGGGGGAACTGAAACCCAGAGAGGGGAAGGCCCTTGCCTGTGGTCGTACACGGCGTCAAGAACCCAAGTTTTGTGGTGACCACGGTCCATTATTCCCATTCTACAGAGGAGGAAACTGAGATTTAGAGATTTATTTACTTGCCTATATCTATACAGTGAATCCATAGCAGACTCAGAACCAAAGTTTGAATGTCCTGGTTTCTAATCCAGTGTATGAAATAGCAGCAGCACAGCAGTAGATGCTCCCCTCGAGGGCTTGATTGACAGGGCACCTTGTGTCAGGCACTCTAAAAACTTTCCACAGGCTGGCCAGGATGGAAGCTCTGGGCAGCGACCAGGCAGATAGGACCCAAACGACTCTTGCCCCTCTTAATTGCATGCTTTTCTTCACGGACATCACCACTTCCTCCTTGATTAAGCGCCTGGCCTGTAGTTGTTTTACTGTTGGCCAGCTGTGTTGTCCGCTCCTTATCCCCATGAAACTCTCCTTCCACAATATTATTTCCTGTAAAAGCAATAATATAATGCCAGTAAAAAGCATTTAAAAAATCACTCTGAATCTCACCATCCTAGCCCAACAGCTGTTTGAGTTTTTCTGTCTTCTTCAAATCTCTGCCCATATGCCCACAGTACACATTTTTACACTTTTGTTCTTGGGTTTTAGAAAGCATTCTGTCTTCTGCTTCCTTTGCTTGGTGTTGTTACATGTGTTATCTTGTTTATAATTATGTCTATTGGCAGTGGAAATCCATTGAATGTCTCCATATTGCTGAACAACTTATTTCCAGATCTCTATTTTTGCAAATAATACTGCATGGAAATACAGTGTTTATGATGGATTCCCCTGGGTTATTTCTTTAGGATAGTGAGTAATGGTTGAAGAAAGGGCTTTGACATAGATTGCTTTTAAAAATGTTTGCACTAATTTACACTACTACCAGGATCTCACCATAGTGCACACATATTTCTCTATTGGTTACAACGGGCTGACTCACATCATCTTCTGTAACTCATACTTGCCCTTCCATGTAGGGGTCATGATCCCCATTTTTTAAGTTGAGGAAACTGATGTTGAAAGGGCATTAAGTAACTTGCCTGGACTCACAGAGAGATTGACAGGTGGAGGTAGGATTTGAACTTTGTGGGGCTAACCCCAGTCCAAAGCCCCTTCCTGGAATGTTCCGAGATTATTGCAACCTCATTAGCATATTAAAATCAATGCATTTACCGACTTTACAGATGTTAACTGTCAGTCTCTGTGTTTTAAGGTGCATCTTGACCTTTGATCTCTGAATTGTCTGCAGTCCTATGAAATTTACAGTTGAGGATGGGGAAATTGACAGGGAAGGGGCATTGTGGCCCCCAAGTTTGTTTGCCAGTCTGTGTGTTGGAGTATGTCTGGGTGCCAGATGGTTTTTGGAAACAGAAAGACTCATGAATTCACACCCCTCAATCAACAAATCAGTCTGCAGTCAACAAACTATTTGGCTCCCAGATCTGCTCTGATCAGGATGAGGGAGAAGAGTGAAGGGTGCTTTCTTCTCAAAGACCTCTCAGTCTAGCAAGGCAGATGGGCCTAACACAGCTGTTGGAGAATGGGATACCCAAGTGTGAGGTTGGAAATTTCATCTTCTAAGTTACAGGTTGCTATTTTGTACTCTGCAAGGTGGCTTTGAAATTCCTGAGTAGGTTGCCAGTATTTATAAATCTGGAGATTTCACATAAAAAAATTTGAATTTCTGGCTTCTCTTAAAGAATGGGAGGCTCTGGCAACCCCAAGCCAGTAGTCCTGCATGGCAACCTCACCTGGAGCTGAGCAGCAGCTGCCCCTTTGGGTGGGAACTTACTGTCCTGTATGCCATAGCCCTCACCCAGCCTGTGTCTCTAGTTCCCACTTAACTTCCATGGCCTTCTCTAAAAGCATTAGGAGCATCTCTGTGGGCCAGGAAAAATATGCAAGTGGGCTTGCAACCGGCAGCCAGCCTGGAGGTTGCAGTGAGCAGAAGCCAGTCCTTCAGTGTCCTTGTGGGCGAGAATTGGGTCTGCCTTGGGGGAGATGTCAAGATGTCAAGATGTCAAGATGCCCCTCTCCTAGCAGCTGATTTGGTGGCCTGATCTGTGATCTGTGACTGGAGACATACTTGCCTCTGACCCAGGCAAAGAAAGGAAATGCCCCTCACCCCACTCCTACTCCCGCTCCCACCCTTGCTGCCCTCTGGGCTGGCAGGCAAAGCTGCACCTCCCAGGCACTCCGGAATTAAGAGCAGCCCAATGATTCCCTTTGCATCTACTTTGTAAAGTGCATCCTGATCAAATTAATAAGAAAAAAAAATGAGATTTTTATTGACTCATAAGTGGCCAAGCAGCAGTGCCTCTTCACCTGCTCATTAAGGTGTGTCCTGAGATTCTCTAACTGTGCATGCTTTGCAGGTGCTCTCAGGACTGGAGGGCAGCGAAAGTGAATTTGAGTCTGGGTGCAAGAGAGAGAAGGATCATTAGTGGTCTTGACTTCTTCCCTCATTCACAGATAAGGGGACTGGGGCGGAGATTTGCTTGAGATCACACAGCTGGTCAGTGCAGACGTAGGAGTGGGGGCTGAGCCCCTGGGCTCTCCCCTGGCTTTGCTTCAGGAGCCTCGGCTGCTTTATAAAATGGAATAGCTCTCTGGCCCCCTGGAGTCATTGAGAGGTTGTAAAGTGCAGTGACATGTTCCTACTCCCATGGAGTAGCTGTCTTTCTCCTGAGGCATTGCTGTGACCTTTTTATTTTTTTGGATGGTAGATTTCTCATGAGGGCTCAGGGTAGTGCTGACTGTAAAAATGGATTCTGGGGCTTGTCCAGGTTTGGATTCCAGATTCACCACTTATAGTCTGTGTGGCTGTGGTCAAGTTACTTAATCTCTCTGTGCCTCCGTTTCCACATCGGTGTGACAGGGCTAGTAGCACCTGCCTCCCATTGGATTAAAGAGAGGATGAACTGAGATAGAGCATTTTAAAGCCTCTGTTACTCACAGAACTAATATCCATAAACTGCCATTATCATTATTATTATCTTTATAAAAATTTTTCTCCTTTTTGCTTTGTCAGCCAGGGAACTCACCACCCAATTTGAATCTTATCTTTAGTACCTAATGGCATGCATTTCTGTTTTCCTAATACTCTTTCCTGGCATTATTTAACTATTTGGTTTTCATTTTCCCTATCAGCCTGACTTCTGTATATTATTGTGATATTATTCGTATAAGCTGTTTCAGAACAAAGTTGGAATTAATAAATTAAGAAAATACAGCAATAGGTTGATTCAAACTGGCTACCCCGGCCAGATGGTATCTAGGATGATCTTGAATTAGGAGAACTATGTTATTAAAAAAAAATGATAGTTAATTTTTTTGAGGGCTTATTATGTCTAGACATGATCACACATAGTTTATACACATCACCTTAAACTTCACAGTTATCCTATGAGGTAAGGCCTATCGTCCCATTTTGCAGTTGAGAAAACTAAAGGCTCAGAGAAGTGAAGCAACTCACTTCTTCCCAAAGCAAGTGGTTTACCAGCTGCCAGGACAGAGCTGAGACTCAGACATAGCCCTGCCTAACTCCAGAACACACACACACTTTCCCTGCACTGAATGTTCTGTTGAGTTCTGGGGGGCAAAGCAGGTATGGTTTCAGTCAGCTGACAGATGTTCTTCTTCCTCTCCTCTTTCCATTTCTCTATCACCTTCTCTTTGCTTCCGGGGACCCAGAGCCCATGAGGGCCCCCAAAGGCCTGGCTTTTGCAGAGATCCAGGCCCGCCAGCTGACCTTGCAGTGGGAGCCCCTGGGCTACAACGTCACGCGCTGCCACACCTACACCGTGTCCCTGTGCTATCACTACACTCTGGGCAGCAGCCACAACCAGACCGTCCGGGAGTGTTTGCAGATGGAGCGCGGTGTCAGCCGCCACACCATCAGAAATCTGCTGCCCTACAGGAACATTCACGTGCGACTCATCCTCACTAACCCCGAGGGCCGCAAGGAGGGCAAGGAGGTCACCTTCCAGACCGACGAGGATGGTAAGAGTCCCCACCCTTGTTTCCAGGCCCTGAGTGCCTCTTGTAGACACCCTGTGTCTGAGACCAACAATCATATGAGACTTTTTTTAAATTTAGGATTAAGCCAATAGTCTAATAACAAAGCAGCATAACTAATATTTATTCTCTGGAAGACTTTGGTTAGATTGGTATAATTTCTTCCTTAAGTCTTTGGAAGAATTCAGCAGTGAAGCCCTTTGGACCTGGAGTTTTCTTTGTGGCAAGGTTTTTTAATAATGGCTTTAATTTTTAAAGTAGATCTTTGACTATTCAGATTTTCTGTTGTAACAATTTTGGTGTACTGTGTTTTTTAAGGAATTTGTTTACTTCATCTAAATTTTCAAATATCTTGACATAAAGTTGGTTACGGTATTCTCTTATTTATTTAATGCTCATGGCATTCGTGGTGATATCTCTTTTTAAGTTTCTGATATTGGCAATTTGTGTCTTCCCTTATTTTTATCTGTTCATTCTTGCTATGGGTGTATAAATTCACTAATCTTTTTAAAGAGTCAACTTTTGACTTAGTTGATTTTTAATTGTATATTTCCTATTCTTGATTTTCTTTTTTATACTTTGGATTATTTGGTTGTTCTTTTAGCTTTTTGAGAGGAAGTGCATTAGATAATTGGTTTAGAGGCTTTCTTCATTTATGACAATATCAAGTCCCTCTAAGCCCTGTTTTAGGTATTTCCCATGAGTTTTGATATGTCCTATCTTCATTATCATTCACTTCAAAGTATTTTAAAATTCCTGTTTATAGTGCCACACTGAAATTACCAGGCTCTAATTTAGGGCTTAAGAAACTTGATCCTTACTTTATGAACTAGCATATGGATAAATTTTGGTAAATGTTTCATGTGTACTTGAAAAAAATGTGCATTCTGTCATTGCTGAATACAGTGTTCTACTTATGTCAGGCTAATACTTATTAAACATTTGCTACATGTCAAGCACTATTCTGAATGCTTTTCACATATCAATGGTATAATCCCCATGACAACCATGAGAATACAGGAGAAAATTTCCCCTGCCCCTCTGAGGTTCTTTTCAGGTTGGTTGAGCAAACAAATTAACATCATATTACTAGGAGAAAAAGAACAGATTTAATTGCATATGTATGTTTGCTCGACCAGCCCAAGAAAGACCTCAGAGGGGCAGGGGGAAATTTCCTCCTGTGTCCCAACAGTTTGGCGACTCAGATGGAACCTACTTCATTGACAGGACCACTGCTCCTGGTGGCTGCTGCAGGGAGAGATCCTGGAACCCCTGACAATAGCGGGTAAAAGGTAAAAAGTTTTTACCTGTCAATCTTCGGGATCTCTGTTTGCAGGGGTCCAAGGGAAGTGAAAGTGGTGAGATTTTTTTTTTTCGCTTTCTTTTAAAATCAAGACTGCTAGGAGAAAACTATTAGGGGAACTTATTTTTTAGAGTATAGAGACTTGTTTTGTTAATTTGAGATTGAGGACTCTGGTTTGACTATTCTTGGTTGAACCTTTTTTCTCAGACAAAATCTGTGTTTCTTGTCTTTCCTGTGTTGCTAGGAGGGAAAACCTTGAGGTGCACGCAAGGTAAGATTATTGCTAAGGGGGCCTCCCTGGTGGCACACAGAGTTAAGTCTCAGCGCTATGAAGCTGTCTGCAGCCACTGCAGCACCAGTTCGATCCCTGGCCAGGGAGCTGACCCACATGGCGCAGCAGACCTCTCCTGTCTTGCCCGCTGCTCCCCTCAGCAGTGTATTTCAGTCGATCTGCCTGTTCTGCTCCCCACTCTGTCTTTGGTGAATCCTCTCACCCCCCACACCTCTGGCCTACACCCCAGCTCTTGTATGCATAAATAAATAAATCTTTAAAAAAAAAAAAAGACTGTTACAGGTCAGGGAGAGGGTACCCCTGAAGCCCCAGACCTGCCCTGGTCTAAATGGGTTCTGCCATCCACCGCATCAATACAAAACATACAGGACCTTTTGTGGAAACAGACTTTATTATTTTTTTTGTTTGTTTTTTAAAGATTTATTTATTTATGTATACAAGCTGGGGTACAAGCCAGAGGCGTGGGGCGGCGAGAGGGTTCACCAGAGACAGAGTGGGGAGCAGGACAGGCAGATCGATGGAAATACACTGCTGAGGGGAGCAGCGGGCCAGGAAGAAGAGGTCTGCTGCGCCATATGGGAATCTCCCCGGCTGGGCGTCGAACTCACATCGCCACTGCCGACAGCTTCTCAGCGCAGCGCTTAACCACTGCGCCACCAGGGAGGCCAGGAAACAGACTTTAATACAATTAGAAAAGACAGAGAAGAAAAAGAATGTATTTTCGAAGTCAAGCATCCAATGTTATCCAACTCCTCGTGGGTGAAAGTCCACCCATATGGGATTGGCCCAAGGCAAGTCTCGAAAGCCTGCCACAAGTCTAGAACAGCTTTTGGCAGGGACCCACAAATAAGGGTCAGAAACAGCCAGACAATTCTGGGAGGAGCCAAAATACCTTTCGGCAGGGACCCATCCAAAAGGGTCAGATACAGTCAGACAATTCTAAGAGGAACAGAACAAAATCAAAACCAAAATCAACACAGCCATCATTAACTTCCCCATGGGTCTCTCACCCACATCTATTTCAATCAGTCCAGGCCAGTGCAGCTTCTTTACAAGTCTCTCAGCTCCTTGGGCCTCTTCTGGCTTTCCATCCTTCTTCCGTCTCCTCCTGTCTTCTGTCTGTGTGTTATGTCTCCTCTGTATGTGTCCTCTGTTTGTGTGTGTCTCTTTTCTCAAGCTTCTTATATCCTGCTCAGTTCCACCCTACCTTGGGTGGGACAGAGAACCTGGGACACACTCTTTTTCCTGGGGACCACACTGTTACAAGACTATTGCTAAGGAAATTTTGGAAACCAAAAAGCTGCAAATTTGATGGACTTGGGGCAAGCATTTAAAAACTGTTAGAGTGCTTAGCACTTTAAAAAAGTTTCCCATGGCTTTTTTTTTTTTTAAAGATTATTTATGTATACAAGGACTGGGGTGTATGCCAGAGACATGCGGGTGATGAGAGGATTCACCAGAGACAGAGTGGGGAGGAGAACAGGCTGATTGACTGAAAAACACTGCTGAAAGGAGCAGCAGGAGAGACAGGAGAGGTCTGCTGCGCAATGTGGCACGCTCCCTGGCGAGGGATTGAACTTGTGCTGCAGTGGCTCTGGATAGCTTCAGAGTCTGAGACTTAACCCCTTGTGCCACTAGGGAGGCCTCCCAGGACTTCTTTAGTCATGAAACAGGCCAATTAGCATCTACTAACCATAAACAAAGTCCATGCAACTAGGCAAGCACTCTGTAAGAAAACAAAAGCAAAAACAACAACCTCAATCCGGTGCAAGTCTCTCTTAGGTCCGAATTTGACTCCAAGAGACTGAAGGCTTAGCTGAAGTCCTTAATGTTCATCAAGTCTTCCCTTTTTTGCATTTTATAGGGCTTTGTGACTGGGTTTTTGTGACCTATCTCTCTGTTCTTTGCTGAAGGATGAGCATGCCCATGTGCAGGACGTGGGCAGCTATAAGATGTTCTTTTCTGGAAGTGAACTTTTCTGGCTCTTATGATGTTTATTGGTTTGAGTCACTATTTAATTGGAAAATTTCTAAATTGAAAAATTGTAGAGCATGCTCAGTCTGAATATTCATCTTATTGATAGCTATGAAAGACTGACTTGAAAATGTAAAGGATTATCTTGGCTTGCCTCAGGGAATCACTTAATAAGATCACACTTAAAATTACACCTTACGAAAGGACAGCCTCTCCCCAGCCTTCAGCACTCCTGTGTAATAATCTTTTTGGGATAGCAGATTTTGTGTCTCTCCACAACCCTATGTGGTAGGCACAATAGTGTCCCCATTTTACAGGTCAGGTCACATAGCTAGTAGCTAGGTAGCAGATTTGGATTTCCTATCTGGCCATGTGGCTTCAGAGTTGTCGTTCTTAACAGCTACACTCTAATGTCAGCACAATTCCAAGGCCATGCTCCAGATTCCTGCCAGTCCCCAGGAACCCTGAGATCCTTGGTTGGTAGTTGGTCTTGCCTCCCTAACATGCAGCTTTCTGCTCTGCACAACAATGGCTCAGACACCAAACTTGGTTCCTTCCTTGATTTCCATAAAACCCCACTCACCCTGTACTGATGTGCTGAGGATTTGCCGGGGATGGGAGTGGGTACTAGGGGCATTTACCCTGAAACATTGCGAATGTAGAGGAAAAAAACTCAGCATTTTTTTCTTCTACACATTTTAGCTGGGTCCCTATAAATTAGACATAGAAAAGACAGATTAACCAGGGAGAAACCAGCAGAAGTTTATTAAAATGTGCCTCACACATAAATGTGGGAGACCTCAGTGATGAGTAACTCAAAGAGGTGGTTAGAACTGGGGCTTAACCGAAGGACAATACATTTATTTATTGAGAAGTAAGAAGACAAAACAAAAGGCTTTGAGCTTCTAGGGGCAGCAAATTAAGGGGGTAAACTATTGTAGATGAAAGCTAGTTAGTGAAGTCTGTTATGGAGATTCCTCTGGGCCTAGAGCTGTTTCAGGGACTTCTGCCCTTCCTGATAAAGAGGGAGGGGGCACCTTTACAAATTTATGTCCTGCTTTTAGTCAAAAGGCTTTTTGTATTTGCCTCTTAATTCAGCTCAAAATAATTCTTATGCCAGGGTGGCATATTTTGGGGTGGTATATGCTGCTCTTCACACACAGCCCCCAGCCGAACATCATGCCATTCCATTTTTAAAGTTTATTGCCCCTGCCTCTTTGTAACCCCCCAAATATGTTACGGCCCCTTCACCCACCCTGGCCAGGCCTCACTTGGGCTGCTTGAGCTTCTTTCTTTTTGTTTTTCTTTTCTCCTTACCCCTCCCCCCAGTAACTTCTCATTATTTAATGTTTTTTACTTTTCATCTGTTGGGCTCAAAAGAAATCATTCCATACCCCTCTGGGCCTTTCTAGGTTGACAGATAATCTAACATCCGACAGATTGATAAGAGAAAAAAAAAGGTTCAGGGATAACATGTGTACCTCCAGTAGATGTGAGAGAGACCCAGAAAAACCGAATAACCCGCCACATGGCTTCAGGTACCATCTTCAACAGCTTAACTAAGACAAGGGAAGTTAGAAAGGGGAAGGTCAGCTAGAGGGTTTACGAAGGAAGAGAGAGTAAAATGGGTATGCAGATGTTAATTCTGCTTTTTCATTGAAAAGTGATAAGGAGATTAGATCTTCCTGTACAGTGAAGGAGTTGCCCTTAGAAAGAGAAATTTACATATAAATGTCTTTTTCTTTTTTTAAAGATTTATTTATTTTTGCATACAAGCTGGGGTACAGGCCAGAGGTGTGGCGTGGCAAGAGGGTTCACCAGAGACAGAGTGGGGAGCAGAACAGGCAGATTGACTGAAATACACTGCCAAGGGGAGCAGTGGGCGAGGCAGGAGAGGTCTGCAGCGCCATGTGGGAATCTCCCTGGCTGGGGATGGAACTCATGTTGTAGTGGCTCTGGATAGCTTTGTAGTGCTGTGCTTAACCCATTGCGCCACCAGGAGGCCCATAAATGTCTTTTTCAAAAGCAACCTCCACTCACCTTTCAGAGCCCCTCCCATGGGCTCTGACAAAATTTTGCAAAGACATAATTTAGGGTGGCAGATTTTTGCTCCCCGATACATCAGCGTATTAGTATAATACTTAGAGGAAGTGTGCTTATCTTAATGGTCACCTCAGTGAATTCTCATAGACTGGACACATCAGGTTGAACCACAGCCATACCAAGAAGTAGCATCACCAGCACCCCAAAAACCCCCCTTTATGTGTCCTCCCACTCACAACTTCCCAAGGGTAGCCATTATCTTCGACCTATAAAGCCATAGATTAATTTCTGCTTGGTTTTGAACTTTTTAATCAATGGGCTCATACAGTGTGTTTTTTTACAACTAGCTTCTTTCTCTCAACTGTGCTTGAAAGTTTCAACCATGGAGCACATGCACTTCTGGAGAATTCATTCTCACTGCTGAATAGTCCATTATGTGAATATAGCACGTTTATTTATCGTATTGACTATTGTTGGGCATTTGGGTTGTTTCCAGTTTTCAGATATTTTAAATTGTGCTGCAAATAAATTCCTTGTAGATTCTTTCTTTTTGTAGATGGACACGTTTCTGATGGGTTTATGCTTAGTGATCGGCTAGGCTGTAGGATATGTGTTCATAATAAGTTAGTTGATAATATCCAGACAGCTTTGCCTTTAGTGGTATAAATTTACACTCCCCACTAGCAGTGTGTGAAAATTTTGGGATTGCTCTGCATCCTCCCCAGCACTTCGAATTGTCTTTTTCGTTTGTTCCTTGTGGGGGGTGGAGTGGTGTTGTTGCCTAGCGAACTGTTCATTTTATTTTAACACAGAGCGTTCTGGCTTCCAGTGATTGTCTAGCTCCTGCTTTCTCCTTTTAGGATTTCAGCTTCCCCACAGTGGTTTATCAAAGTGTTTAACCAAAGACTGCTCTTCCTAGAAGAAATATTGCTTGTGCCCAATGTTAAGATAACACATTAAAACAAAAGCAAAACAAAGCAAAACTGTACCTGGAAAGGGTTTTTGCTAAAATGTTAACAATATTTACCTTTGGTGATGGAATTATACGTGCCATTAATTTTCTCTTTGCTCATTTTGATTTTCTGCATTGAACATACTGTTTATATAATTAGAGATTTTTAGACGAGAAAACATCTCCACCCGTAATCTTGACACTGTAATGCAATTGTTGTTTTCATTTCTCTGTCAAATGTCTATATTTTCTGAAAACCATTCGACTGGAACAAAATAGGAGCATTCAAACATTCTATACTGAATGTGGCCTGCTCAGTAGTGAAAATACTAGCTATACTTCTGGAGAACTCAGGAATAAGTTGAACCAAATGAAATTGCTGACATTGGCCATGGGGCCTTAGGTATGCCATCATTTAATTCTGGTGAATTCCATTTCACAGAGAGGGAAGCCAAGGCTCAGAGAGGGTGAGTATTCCAGGGTGTCAGCCAGGAAATGGCAAGAATGGCACTTGACCCTAGGTTTCTGGTTCCAAAGCCCACTTTCCCTTGGCCCATGCTACCTTTCCCTCTCAGTGCCTGGTGGGATTGCGGCTGAGTCCTTGACCTTCACACCGCTGGAGGACATGATCTTCCTCAAGTGGGAGGAGCCCCAGGAACCCAATGGCCTCATCACTCAGTATGAGGTGGGTTTGGACCCTGTCACAGCCGGGGCCCCTCGTGGAAGGTGGGCACACAGCTTGGAGAGGGGGGTTCGTGCGGGTGGGAACAGAGGTGATCATCAGAGTTCCTTCAACCGTGGCCAGGGTCTGGCCTGTGGGTTTGGGGACTGGGGCCCCGAAGGCAGTGGAGAATGGAGGAGTCCAGAGGCCTGGGCTCAGGCGAATCTACAGCCCCCTGAACTCCCCGCCTCTGCCCACCTGAACCCTGACGGGTGGGAGGCTACTGGGCCAGTGATGCCCTTCTTCCTCCCACTGCCCACCTGCCTGCCCATCCTGCCCCCAGATCAGCTACCAGAGCATCGAGTCATCAGACCCGGCCGTGAACGTGCCTGGCCCACGGCGCACCATCTCCAAGCTCCGCAACGAGACCTACCACGTCTTTTCCAACCTGCACCCAGGCACCACCTACCTGTTTTCTGTGCGTGCCCGCACAGGCAAGGGCTTCGGGCAGGCGGCGCTCACTGAGATCACCACCAACATCTCAGGTGGGGCCTGCTGCCTCCCGCCTGGCCTCTGGAGGTGGCCCAGAACCCCAGGCTCCTGCGGGCCGCAGGGGAGGTGGGGCCGTCCTGCGGGTGGTTATAGAGATGTGTGTACGATTTATTTATTTATTTAGATTAGAAAATATCTTTCTGCTCTTATTTTTTTAAGGGTGATTTACTTTAATGAACGTTTTAGTGTTTTCGATTCGAAGACAACTGCGTGGTTGGGCTTTGTCGACATTATATTTCCAGAGCTGTATTTTTCTACTTGACTTTCTGTTTCTTTAGGGGTTGGGGTCAGGGGCCAGGGAGGATCAGGTCGGAGGGGTGAGGACATTGGTCAGTGCCATCAGAGGTCTGACATCAGGGGTCGGGTCAGTGGGGACAAGGTTGGTAAGGCTGAAGGGAATGAGCTGTGAGGACAGGGGCCAGAAGAGGCCCAGGGCCTAGCCTTCCTGGCCCAGTGGCCAGGCCCTGTGCTCACACCCATCCCTTCCCCAGCTCCCAGCTTTGATTATGCTGACATGCCGTCGCCCCTGGGCGAGTCTGAGAACACCATCACTGTGCTGCTGAGGCCGGCCCAGGGCCGTGGGGCGCCCATCAGGTGAGAACGCCTGGATGGAGGAGGGGGAGGTCAGAGTCGTGGGAAGATGCCCCTCCTCTCGCCCAGAGCCCCTCACCCAGGCCAGCCTGCCCCGGCCTCTCTCAGTCTCCCACAGATCTCAGAGGGTCTGGTGGGCTCTGCTCCTGGGCAGGTGGAAAGCTAGGCTCACTTCCTCCGAGGCTCTCTGGTGTCTGGTGGTGATTGTCATCAGACCCCTGGCCAGTGTCTACTCTGGAGAGGGTCTGTCCAGGGATCCTTGGGGGCCGTTTCTTAAAAAAACTTGGAGTAGTGAAACTCTGAGGTCTATTTCTACTCAGCTTTTTTTCCTGGCGAGTCCTGCCCGGGAGCCATGGAAGGCTTTCTAGAAGGGCAGGGTAATCAGCCAGATAAAGCCATCCCTCTGGGTGGCCAAGAGCCTGAGTTCTCCACTTTCCTCTTCCCAGAGGAAGCTGGGGCCACTGCTGGCATGGCGCTGCCTCTCCTGGGGAGAGGGTGCTGGGACAGATTGAGGTGTGTGTGTGTGTGTGTGTGTGTGTGTGTGTGTGTGTGTGTGTGTGT
>PVIJ01012220.1:0-37119 GCA_004024925.1 Scalopus aquaticus | reverse complement strand
AGTCTAAATAACTGGTCCCCGAGGCCACACAGCTGCTGAGTGACAGAGCTGGGGTTTGGAGCCCAGGTCTGTCTGCAAAGTCTGCCTTATTGTGAATCCCCCGAGCCCCGGCGCCCTTCTGGCTGCTTGTTCCTTCCACAAAGGTGCATGTTTTAAGAGAGGCTGACAGCTTGTGTTTCAGAATGGGAAGGTCCTAGCAAGCCCCCCAAAGAGGGTGGGGGGTTGCCCAGGTACCCTTGACACCCCTCACTTCCACACTGCCTCCTCTAGCCCACTCTTTTCTCCTGCTTTGTCTCCCTGTAGTTACCACTGCAAGGCTTGTTCAGGGGACACCGGGGGTAAAGCCTGGGTGCCTCGGGGCATTTTTTGCTTTATAGGAGTCTTGGGTCTTGTGCTGTTTGTTGACTCTGTGAGCAGTTGGGACACCCAGCGTGCCTTCTCCTTTCTTTGTCTTCTTGAGGGGGCTTGTGAGGGCCCCCAGTCAATGACCCAGGGATGGAGATGATACAGGCTGGGCAGGGGTCAGGGAGTGGAACATGGCAAGAGGGGAGCGGCATGAAGGCTGTGCAACCCTGGACCTGTTCCTTCACCTCTCTGAGCTCCGGTTCCTTGTCTATATAACCGGGGTCCTCCCAGCTCCAGATCCGCTTTTTCATGGCTGATGTTGATTATCATCTCCCCCTGGTGGCTCTTGGGGCTGGGGGAGACCTGACCTCAACCTGGGGACATGGGGCCTTAGAGGGGCCTGGGTGGTGTTTGTAACGGGCGAGTGACAGGGATCAAACCCATGTGGCCAAATCCCAGGGTGCTGGGTGACTCCCCCACAACACGGAAGCTCAGAAGACACAGCGGGACAGCGAGGCACAGGCGTTTCTACTTCCCTTAGCATGGGCGGTCAGTGTGGGGTGTCCCTGCTTGCTTGCTGTCCCCCCACGGAGGTCGGTTCAGGACACCTAGGTCTCCAAGTGCCCGGCACAGGGGGCGTGTCTGAGCCCAGTAAGCAGTTTCTGAATGAGTGAGTCTTGTCTAAGTCTGGTAGAGGGAGCTGCGGGTAACCAGGGGTGGAGCCAGAGGCTCGGGGTCCCCAGGTCCTGGGCCAGGCAAGGAGGACGCACTGAGGACTCTGGGTGGGAACCGAGGGCTGCTGAGCAGGACCCGCCTTCTTGCGGCCTCACTGACAGCTAATCACAGTGGACGGGCACTGACCGCTTGCTGCACTCGCCTTCCTGCATGTACTGCCTGCAGCAGCCGGTCCTGCGGTCACTCCATTGCACAGAGACCCAGGGAGGGAGGTCAGGTGACTTGCCCAGCTATTAAGAAGAGCAGAGATCAGCCCCCAAGGGCCCCAAAGCCCATGCCCTTGGCCACCAGCTGGTCTTCCTGAGGCCCTGCCGTCACTGTTCCCCCCCTCCCCCCGTCCAGTGTGTACCAGGTGGTTGTGGAGGAGGAGCGGCCACGGAGGCTGCGGCGGGAGCCCGGAGGCCAGGACTGCTTCCCAGTGCCCCTGACCTTCGACGCAGCCCTGGCCCGCGGCCTGGTACACTACTTCGGGGCCGAACTGGCGGCCAGCAGTCTGCCTGAGGCCATGCCCTTCACCGTGGGTGACAACCAGACTTACCGCGGCTTCTGGAACCCACCGCTTGAGCCCAGGAAGGCCTACCTCATCTACTTCCAGGCGACAAGCCACCTGAAGGGGGTGAGAGGTGGCCAGGCCTTGGTGGGGGCGGTTGGGGACACCTTGGAGATGGACACCCCAGACCCCACCTCCTCTTCTGATCCCAGCCCTTTCGATTCCTGCTTGCTCCTAAGACCCCTTCTCCCCCATACCCCAAGTCCTCCTGCCTCCTGTTCTCTTCCTGAGGTCCTGGCCTTTCTCAGGAGCCCAGAGGGTTCCATCTCAGGCCGCGGCGTTCACCAGACCTAGGACCCGCCTCCTCCCTGAAGCCTGCCCTCTCCGAGCTCTTCTCTCTGATCTAGCCTTAGGCCCAGCCCCGTTTCTGGAGCCTCTCCCCCTTCCCTGTTCCGCTGACCTCTTTCCCTTTCCCTAAGGCCTTGCCCTCTTTGCAGACCCCTCCCCCTTTCTCAATCCCTCCTTCCCAGGACCTCCTGGCAGATAGGGGTGTTAAGTTACAGTGTGCAGTAAACAAGCCCCGACCTGCCGGAGATACCCAGGGGGTTAGCTTGGGGTTTCAGTGGTGCTGAGCGCCCTTTCTGTGCCTCCAGGAGACCCGACTCAACTGCATCCGCATCGCCAGGAAAGGTAAGTCCCCAGGCTGCCCTCTGTCCTTTGGCGGTGAGTTTCTCCCCCCCACCCCTCTGGGCTCTGGGGGGCAGACGCTGAGGGCCAGGCTTGTGGGAGCAGAGGTCAGTGGTTCGGCACACTTGGGGTGAGGAAGCTTTTCCCTTCTGGGCCCCTGGGTAGCCCAGCTTGAGGATTCCTTCTCCCAGACTGGGTAGCAGGGGCAGGGCTTAGCCCCGTACCTCACCCCAGCCCCATAGTCACAGAAGGGGGTGAACAGGTCTGTGGAGGGAGAGCCGTGGCTGGGTCATAAGGGAGATGCTGGGCACTGGGCTGGGCCTGGGTGCTGGGCTGTGAGCGGGGCAAGTGGGGGCCGCGGGCTGTTCCCAGACAGGGAGTGTGGTTGGCTCCCCACCCTGAGATGCCCCAGCCATGCCCTCGGCACGGAATTCTCCCCATCACCTTCCAGGAGGGCTGACGGGAGGGTCTGACGGTCCCGGGTATCCTCTACCCCCCCGTCACTGAAGGGTGGGGTGGGATTTGAGACTGTGGAGAGGAGAGGGAAGCCCGTCTTGACAGGGGATGTTGGGGGGACTGCGGAGGGTGTGAGGAAGGCGAGGAGTCGGGTCTGACGGCACGTGGCAGGCTTGGGCCCATTATCTGTGTGCACGCGCGTGTGTGCAGCCTGATTTGCTCAGTGGTGGGTGGCTCCGACCCCTGCAGACGCGGGGTAGGTGGCCCCTTTCTCCCCTCTGATCCTTGTACTGCTTTGTTCCCCTCAGCGGCCTGCAAGGAAAGCAAGAGGCCCCTGGAAGTGTCCCAGAGATCGGAGGAGATGGGGCTCATCTTGGGCATCTGTGCGGGGGGCCTTGCCGTCCTCATCCTCCTCCTGGGGGCCATCATCATCATCATTCGCAAGGGGTGAGTGAGGCTGGTGCCCCGGCTCACCCAGGCTCCTGCTGCTCAGAGGCCTGGTGGGCAGAGGCTGGGGCTGGGGGCTGGTTGTCGTGGCCGGCAGCCTGGCAGATGTGTGCAGGGCTGCTGGCCTGGACATCAGGCCTGTGGGTGGACCACGCCGCAGCGGGGAGCCAGAGGAACTGCCCCAGGGCAGCTGGGCTGGAGCCCAGGTCTGGCCGATGCCAGATGCCGCTATCCAGGGAAGGGTGCTCGGTGGCTGCTGCCAAGGAGTGGTGCTGGACGTGGGCACCCACCTTCCTGTGCCTGCTTGGCTGTCCCAAAGGGGAGCATGTGGCAGTGACCTGACCTTGAATCCCCAGCCCTCTGCAGCCCTCTGCGACTTGTGTGCCCTGAGCGCTGGATTGAGGTGTTTCCCCTGAGCAGGGGGGGTGCTGCTCGCTTCCTTTCACCCCAAGGGCCCTAAGCCATGGCTCTTCCTGGGCCTCACCCTCCCTCGGGCTCTGAAGAATCTCAGAATTTAGAATTGTAGGGGTTCCAGGTCCAGAAAGTGACAGGCAGTTCAAGGACATCTGGTCTAGTGGGGGTCAAGTCTTTTTCAAAAGCCACAGAACCTGTCTTCAAAATGCCGACTAAATCCCTCTGGGGCCCAGCACACCGAGTAGCTGAAGGCTGAGCCTCTGTTTGGAGCCAGGTGTGGGCTTTTGAGACCCCTTTATTTGCCCCCCAACCCTCTGCTCATCTTCCCCACCACACCCCCTACCAGGCAGCCCCAGGTCGCTCTGATTCTAGCACCTTGATGGAGGGTTGCAGGTGCTGAGGCCCAGAGGGGATGTGGGCCCGGTCAAGGTCACCTGGGCAGAGGCCCCTGCACTGGGCTCTGTCTCCTGTAGCCCCTGCGGCTGGGCCACGTGGGTGAGTTGGTTCTGGGTCTCAGGGCTGCTGGGAGCAGATAATTAGGATTCAGGGGAATGAGGGAGAACTAGCCAGGCACTGGAAAGAGAGAGACTCTTCTAGAGAGTCTGGGTTCGGGTCTGCCGCAGTGGGGAGCAGATAGCCTCTTAGAGTGTCAGAGTCTGGTTTTTCCTTCCCTAGTTCCTGCATATCATGAGACAAAAGACCTTGAACTGTTATTTAGTGACTATTAGTCTGTGCACATCACCTGCTAGAACATTAGCGACGAGCCGCTGCCGTGGGCCCTGTTCTCCTGTCTGGGCTACTTCAGAGAACATTTCCTTCTTGGGTCCACAAAGCGGGTGTGAATCCCTTTCCAAGGGCGAGGAAATTGTAACTGAGCAACTTGCCCTGTCACTCTGCTGCTTCTGGGTCTGACTGAGCCCAGGGCTTCTGAAAGCCGGAGCCCCTGCTGGGTGTGAAGTCGCCAGGAGCCAGTTGGCTGCACGTGCCGGTCCCTGTCCTGTGCCACAGGGCCCTGCCCTGCGGGGTGTCTAGGAGTTGAGTCTGGGAGGGTGTGGGGAAGGGCAGATGGAGAGGGCTGCACGGGCCATTCAGATTTCGGGAAGTTGCGGGTGGTGTTTGAGGCCTTTGAAGTCTGACCCTCAGGGAGAGAAGGTGGGCCAGTGGGGGATGTCAGCCTTGGTGCCAAGAGAACGCTGGGCCCAGGGGAGGGCCGGGAGAGATGCTGCCAGGGCCTCACTAGGAAGCCTCCACTTTATGCTCCTGCTACCCCATGAAGCCTGCTAGGCCACCCCAGAAGCCTCTCGCATCCCCGCTGCCCCTCCTTGCCTCTAACATCATTCCATTCCAGTCAGTAGGCCTCACGACATCCCTGAGATCCTGCCTCGCTTTCAGGGTTCACTGTGCTCTTCTGGGCTCCCCTGAATCTGCATTGTGGGGCATCATGGGACAGCAACTCTGGCAGGGGAGGGGGTGATCAGAGCAACTTGAGGTACGAATGTCATGGACAGTTAGGAGGTTGCTGAAGGAAGGCAGCTCCATAATTACCCCCACCTCATGAACCCTCCTTGGAAGCCGGAGGCGGGGGGTGGGTGTAGGGGGGTGGGAGTATGGGAGCCGGGATGGGGAGGGCGTTGGGGACAGATGAGCGCAGATGTCATATTCTCTATCGTGACTGCCCTTTGGACAATCAGAGGGAGGCACTGCTCCTGGGGAGCCCCAGGGCCTGAGAGGGGAGGGGCCTGGTACCCGGCCTCCTCATCCTGTCCTCCCCTGCACACTTTCTCCCTGAGCTCATCTCTCCCTTGCTTGGCGCTTATCTTCCGGCTGGACTGAGAGCTCCCTGAGGGCAGAGAACGGTGCTTCCTGGGCGGGGTAGCCCTATGGGCTGAGCCAGGAGCCCTGGAAGGGGAGCCCGGTAAGGGAAGCCGTCTAAGCAGGTGGGGGGAGGCAGAGCGTGCTGCCTGCTGCTGACGCCAAGGGCCTCCGGGGGTTATTATTAGCCTCACTGCTTAGAGGAGGAGAAGGAAGCTCACAGAGGTGGTGTGCTTTTATGGATTTATCCTCACTTATTGATTACTCAATTCAAAACATATTTTTCGAGAGATTACAATGAACTGGTCACTCTCCTGGGCCCTGGGGGCGCAGCCGAGAGCAACAGAGGCCGGGTACTGCCCACTGTGCTTTTGTCTTGGAGCTTGGCATTAAACTAGAAAAAGCACAAATAGATGAGGCAATTACAAATAGTGTAAAGAATAAGGTGTTGGGTGGGGGCCAGAAAGAGGGGGAAGGGGGGACATAATTTGGTGTGTGTGTGGGGAATGGTCAGGGGAGGCCCTTTGAAGTCATGGTATTTCAGCTGAGCCCCAAAGAATGCCTCTTCCAGGCCCTTCGCGGGGCCTCCTGATCAGGCACAGGCCAGGCCCTTCCTTCTCCCCCCCTCCCTGCTGAGCCCCCTCAGGCTCCTGCCCTGGTTGGGTCTCAGGCCTCCACCTGCCCTCTTCTCCCCTCCCCTCAATCTTCAGGATTTCCTTGTGGGAGGCGGTTCCTTGGGGGCCTGCTGCTGGGATGATGTGGGGGCCGGTGAATGGAGGCCCTTGGAACGTGCCTGGAAAGGGGCTCGGGAGGGAGCAGGTCCTGGGACAGGGTCTGGAGGCCGAGGGCCTGCCTTGGACACCCCCTGATCCCCAAGAGGCCCGGGCACACCACGACTCCGACTCCGGCTCGGCTTCCTCATCTGTGGGGCGGGGCCAGACCTGGCTGCCTTCTCTGTGGGGGCTTTGTCTAATGTCAGGGTTCTTGACTGAGCCTTACATGGGGTGCCCATGATGGGGTGAGCTGGCTCCTTAGTGGAGCTGTCTCGGTGGATGAGGGGGCCCCACGTCTGCCCCTGGCGTCCTGCTGGAGTGGCCCCCACCCTGCCCCAGCCTGCACCCTGCCCCAGCCTGCACCCAGCCCTCGGTGCCGCCCAGACACAGGTGTGTGGAAAGCGCCATCCCTGCAGGGCAGAGGATGGAGGGTGGGGGATGGTCTGCAGGGGCGAGTGCAGTTACCTTTGAGGGTGTGAGTGGGGTGTCCACGTGTGAACGTACGCCGCTGCGTGTGTTTGTGAATAGATGTCTGTGTGTGTCTGTGTGTGTCCGTGTGTGTTCGTCCTGTGTGAATGTCTGCATGTGTATATGTCTGTGTGTATATGAATGTGTCAGTGTGTGTTTCTGTGGGTGTGTGTATACTCACGAGTATGTCTCTGTGTGTGCATGTGTGTGTACTTCTCTGAGTGTGTGCATGTGTAAGTCTGTGTGTGAAAGCTTTGCTTTTCCTACCTCCTCCTCACTTTGGCAGTAGCCTCGGGGAAGGTTCCAGAAGGGGCCTGAGGTCCTGATCCTCAGTGACTGAGCCAGGCCAGCCCACAGGACAAGGAGGGCCCCTATGACCTGTTGAGCCCCTGGTCAGCCCCCTCCCCAGCTCGGAGAGCACCGGGCCCCTCCCTGCTGGCTGGGTGCTGCCCGAGGCCCAGCTCTGTGGAGGGACCCAGGTTCCAATTGTGCTGTTCTCTTTGCACGCTGCCAGGAGAGACCACTATGCCTACTCCTACTACCCGTAAGTAGTTCCGCTGGCCTTGAGTCTGGCCCTGCTGGGCCCCTCCTCCACCCTGTTGGCCAGGCTTGGACTCCCACACCCCTGCCTGGCCTGGTATCTGAGCTCCTTTCCCCAGCTCTGTCTCTGTCCATATCACGGAGTCGCCAGCGCTGGGGTTCAGACCTGGCTCTGCTAAGTTGCCAAGTCAAGTGCACTCTGCGAGCCTGGGGAGCTGGGGGCCCCCAGGCAGCACCTCATGAGCCCTCGCTGCTCCTCAGGTTCCTGCCTGCAGGCACAATCCACATCGAGGGAGGGCCTCATGTGGCCCCACTCTGGGGTCCCCAGCCTGTGCTGTGTGCACATGGGGCTGCTGTCCCCACATAGCAGATACACCCAGCCCACCAGTAGCCCCTTCTCAGTTGGTGGCCCATGTTGCTCACACCCACCCTTCCCATCACTTCCTCTGGGGCTAGTGCTGTGTCCTGAATCCTCCCAACAACCCCGAGATGCAGGAACTGGGGTCATTCCCATTTCACTGATGAGGAAACTGAGCCTGAGAGAGGTCCAGGCACTTGTCAGGTCACAGGAAGTGCCAGAGCTGGGGTGACAACCCAGGCCCCCCATCTGACTCCACAGCCTCCTGATGCTTCTGTCTCCTGTGACTCTGCAAACCTTCCAGAACATTCCCCATACCTGTGCTTGATCTCCCTCCTTGCAGAGCAGGTTCAGGTGGCCCCAGGCCAACCCAGAGGACAGTGGTCCCTCACCTCCCTTCCTGCCTCCTCTACTTGTGTGGAGGTCACCCAAGGTCACTCTTGCTTTCCAGCCGTCACCCCTATCAACCCACGTGGAGCCTCAGCTCCGCTTTTGCAGGACTCGCTGACAAGGCAGTTCTCCCCACTCTACTTGTGCAGTGGATTTTGGAACCTAAAGGCAGAGCTTTTCCAAGTGTCCGTGTCCCATTCCATCTGCTGAATCTCTGAGATGGGCTGGAGGCCGCAGCGTTGGGGTCCCTCCAGGTCGGTCTCAGGCTGGTCTGGTTGGATGGTGTTTGTGGCCTGGGTGGGAGCAGAGCCCTTGGTGCCACTGCAGATGCCTTCTGGGCTGTGGCCTCTCACGGCCATTACTCTTTGGGCTCTACTGTGCAGCCAGCTTCGCCTGCTGCCCTCTGTCCATGGCCCTCTGTCTGTCTGCCCTGTGGTTTGCTGGTGTCTGGCCTGTTGCTCCCTCGCTCTGTCCCCTTCCCCATCTCCTCCTCTTCATCTTAATTCTCTTTTTCCTCTTTCCCCGTCCTCACTTCCCTTCCTTTCCTTCCCTCCTCCTCCATCTTTTACGTTGACGGTGAAGGACACAGCCACAGAGGCTTCTCAGCTGCCTGCACTAAGCCCTTTGGCTCTGCTCCTGGCCATGATGAGGGTGGGCCTAGAGGGGGGGCCCGGGATCAGAGGCCGGGATCAGAGGCTAGGCTGCTGAGCTGTCTCATCCGCACCAGACAAGTGCCCATCTTCAGGCACGGGACGGACTCAGTGCCCCGGGTGGGAGCGGCACACAGTGGTCATGCTTTCCTTGAACCAGGCCAGGCTGATTGGAGTTTGCCTGTTAGGGAAGGCATGCTCTTTGGCCTCTACAGCTCCATGCATGCTCAGTGTCCTAGAATCTTCATAACTTGGAAGTCCTTTCTCAGATCTAACTCACATTCTGCATGCTGTAGGGCTTAGCAAGTGAACGACTCTCTTATCTGGAGACTCTTGTCCAGTTTCTTGTCCAGTTTCGGTGTAGATCCAAAGTCATTTCCTGTTTGCTTGGCCCCTCGGGCCTGGTGCCTCCATCCTCCCACCCCCTGTTTTCCCTTACAGCTTCTTTCCAGTTTCAGAGTCACATACTGTTTTTCTCACCTAGAAAGCTGGGCTGGAGTCCTGGGCCCAGGGGGTTGGGGGGGCGGGCTTTGCTCAGGGGCCTCCAGAAGCCCTGTCCTTTATGGAGGGACAAGGGCCTCTCACCCCACTGTGCTGCTTCGAGGGACGGGGCTGGCAGGCAGATGGGCCCTGTGTGGCTCGATATACGTCTAGAGCGGCCTGTGCTGCTTGGAGCTTCTGAGAGTTCTGAGGGAAGAAGCTATGGTGGGAGCTCATTCTGGGCCCAGGGGAAGACCCCTGAGCACTGGCTCACCACTTGCCAGACCCTCTGCCGTGAGGGGCACCACAGGAGAAAAAGTAGCTCCCGGGCACATCTCTGGTGGGGGCAGAGGGGATGGATGTGGGAGGCGCTGGCCTGGATCTGGGGCCGCCACCTTCCCAGTTTGGGGTAGGTAGACTGCTGAGACCTCGAAGCAGGTGCGTGACTCATTTCCGGGACCAGTGGGAGTTCAGGAGCCACGTCCCACCTCCAGATCACCACGCTACCTTTTGCTTTAAGCAAAGGTCCCCAGATCAGGGACCCTGCTAGCCTCTTTTGGGGGAGGCAGCGGTTCTCTGGGTCTGGTGAGTGAAGGATGGAAAACAGAGCCCCCTTAGCATCCAGAGATGCTTCCAGAATTGCTTCTTGTCTCAAGGCCCCCGACTACTGGGCCATCCTACCCAACTGTGGGCACTTCCGCCCACTGAGGTCTGTGTCTCCTGTCAACTGCCTCTGCAGGAAGCCGGTGAATATGACCAAGGCCACTGTCAACTACCGCCAGGAGAAGACCCACATGATGAGCGCAGTGGACCGGAGCTTCACAGACCAGAGCACCCTGCAGGAGGACGAGCGGCTGGGCCTCTCCTTCATGGACGCCCCCGGCTACAGCCCCCGGGGTGAGTGCCTGGCCCTCCTGCCCCTTCTCCATGCCTGGGGGCCCCCCTCCTGACCCAGCAGGACAGAGCCCCTCTGGGAGGGCCCGACTCCAGTGAGTTCTGTATACCCTGACATTGAAGCATCTGTTGTACAAGTGCTGGCGCTGGAAATACAGACAAAGCACAGGTGTTTCCTTTGCAGAAGGAGCTTAGGAAGATGGTGGACTGGGATAGACTTGTCAGAGGAGCACGAGGGTCGTTGTGTTAAATGTGTAAATTGTGGGACGAGCTCCAGGGACTCAGTGGAGGGAGTGATACTTCGCCACCAGAGGGGATCAGAGCGACTTTCTGAGCAACTGCTATGTGGGAGGCAGGCCAGTGGCCAAGAGGGAAACTCTGGAGTCAGACAGGCCTGGCTTAATCATGTGACCTGGGCAAATCGCTTAGTCTCTCTGGTGTCTGCTTCCTTATGACTGAAATGGGGGTAAAGATCTGCTGGTCAGGCTGCTGGAAGACTGTCCTTTGGTGGTGCTCTGGCAGCCGGAGATTATTGAGGGGATCATCTCTGGGTGCTGGGAGCTGGTAGTCAATTGCTTCATCACACACCTTTTTTTTTTCCTCTAAAGATTTATTTATTTATGCATGCAAGCTGAGGTGTAGGCCAGAGGTGTGGGGTGGTGAGAGGATTCACCAGAGACAGAGTGGGGAGCAGAACAGGCAGATCTACTGAAATACACTGCTGAGGGGAGCAGTGGGCAAGGCAGAAGAGGTCTGCTGTGCCATGTGGGAAGCTCCCTGGCCAGGGATCGAATTTGTGCTGCAGTGGCTCTGGATAGTGCTGAGACTTAACCCGTTGCTCCACCAGGGAGGCCCAATCATCACACACCTTTTCATTCTATCTAGTGTTGATCCATATGAGAGAAAATATGGAATGTTTATGAAACTCATAAAGTGATAGTAACCCAACAAATGCCATTGAAGCTCCCTAGTCGAATAAGAACATCATCTGAGTGCTCCTCTCTAGCTACACTCCCCACCTCCCTCTTCGACAGAAATATTCCCCTGCAATGTGTATTTATAATTTTCTTGCCTTTTTTGGAGTAATTTTACCATGTGTGTGCGTATCCCCAAACAGTGCTTTGTACGGTTTTGCTCATCTTTCAGCTTCATAAAGTTGAAATCACTCTCTGTTTCAACTCAACATCATGTTTCTGATATTTACCCAGGTGGAGGCTTCACAGTAATTCTTTTTTTCCCTCTGATGTATCATTTTCTGTTGTGTGACTAGATCACAATTTATTTCTCTATTCAGCCATCCGTGGACATTTGATTTGCTTGTAGTTTTCCTGTTCCTACAAGTGAGGCTGCTGTGGACATTCTGATGCCTCACCAGATGCACCTGCACAGGAGATTTTAGAAGCAGAACTGCTGAGTTATCGAGTGGGTGCTTGTTACACTTTACAAGACAGTGCCATATTGTTTTCCAAAGTGGCGTTGGCCGTGTTCTCTCCTAGAAGTAGTGTTTAAGAGTTTCCGTTGCTTTACATCAAGATCGAAATTTTCCAGGCTCCTTCACTTTTGCCAAACTAGTTTGTATAAAATGGCAATTCTCTATAGTCTTCATTTGCATTTCTCTGATTACTAATGAGGTTGAACATGTTTTCAAATCATTATTGGCCATTCAGGTTTCTTCTTCCATAAAATGCCTGTTCATGTCTTTTACCTAATTTTCTATTGGGTTTTCTGTTGCTTTCTTAGTGTTTTTTAGGAGTTCTTTATATATTTAGGATGATACTAATTTGTTACTTATGAATTGCAAATATCTTCTCCCAATTTGTGGCTCATCTTTGCAGGTTATTTATAGTGTGTTTGGATGAACAGGTTTTTATTTCAGTTCAGTCAAGTTCATCCATCTTTTCTTTTTGATTTCTGCTTTTTGTGTTTTCTTAAAGAATTATTTCTTATGCAAGGTTGTAAAGTCTTAAACATTTTTTTCCCTAAAATGTTTAACATTTTGTATTTCACATTTTAATCTTCACCCATCTGTAATTGATTTTTTTTGTGTGTTATGAATTAAGGCTTTAAAAATTTTTCTCTACAGGGAAGGTCAACTATTTGAGGATTCGTTATACTTTCATCCCTGTGCAGTGCCCCCCTTTAATCATCTATCACATTTCCATATCTATGTGGATTGATTTTTGGCTTCCTAGTCTTTTCCATTGGCCAATGCGGTGATTCTTGCCAATACCACATTGCCTGATTACTGTAGTTAACTAAATCTTGACATCTGAAACATTAAACCCTCCCAACTTTATTCTACATCAAAGATGTCTTGGCTGTATTTGTTATACAGCCAAGAAAATACAGCTTTATTTGCTTATAAATTTTAGAGTAGTTTTTTTTTCAAGTTCCTTGATAAACCTTGTTGGATATATATGTATTGGATCTAGAGATTAAGTCAGGGGAAAATGATATCTTATGGAATTGTCTTTCTATTCGTGAATATGATGTATATGTCACCCTGTTTATTTAGGTCTTGAATGTCTTTCAGTAATTTTCTCCATAAACTCTTGCACATAAAATTGAACACATCTTTTGTTAGATATGCCACCAGGTATTCTCTGAAACAAATTTATTTTTTATTTAAATTTATTTTTTATTTTTATTTCCATTGCAAACTGTACATTTTTTTTGATGGTAAAATACACATAACATAAAATTGACCATCTTAGCCATTTTAAAGTGTACAATAGAATTAACTACATCCATAATATTGCATAACCATCACTACCATATGCACCTATAGCTCTTTTCATCTTTTAAAACTGAAAATCTATGCCCTGACACCCACCACCTACTTTCTGTTTCTATGCTTTTGACTAATGATCTCACATAAATGGAATCATACTGAATTTGTCTTTTAATGACTGGCTTGTTTCACTTAGCATCATGTCATCAAGGTTCATGCATGTTGTAGCATCTTTCAGAGTTGCATTTGTTTTTCAAGCCTAAATAATATTCCTTTGTGTGTATAGGCCATGTTTTGCTTATCTATTTATCCACCCGTGGATACTTAGGTTGCTTTCATGGTTTAGCTATTGTAAACAATGATCATGGGTGTACAAATATCTCTGAGACCCTGTTTTCAATTCTTCAGGGTGTACCAGCCTCCATTTTGTGAGTTGCCATTTTCATTCTGTAGATTTTGTCTGTTGATGGACAAAGTTGAAAAATTTTCTGAAGTTCAGCTTGTCTATATTTTCTTCTTTCCTTGCACTTTTGGTGTCATAACCAAGAAATTAATGCCAAATCCAATGTCATGTAGCTTTGCCCCATGTTCTTTTCTGAATCATATAATTTTATTTCTTCCATTCAGGTCTTTGATCCATTTTGAGTTAGTTTTTGTGTCTGGTGTTAAATAAGGATGTAACTTCATCCTTTGACATGTGGACACCCAGTTTCCCCAGCACAGATGGCCCGCTTTTAAAATAACACATTTCTAATTGTTGCATGTGTAGAGAAATGTAGCTGATTTTTGTGTGTATGTATTTTGGTCTTCTATCCATACTTCTTGATAAGCTTTTTAAATTCTGATTTGTCTGTAGACTCAGGTTTTCTGAGTGTAATCAAAGGATCTGCAAATACTGACAATTTGGTTTTTTTCTTTCTCACTTCTTATTCTCCCCTGCCCCCCAACCCTGCCCCCCTTGTCTTTCTGCCTGGCACTGGCTGGAACCTTCAGGACTATGTTGAATGGAAGTGGTTATAGAAGGAATCCTGGTCTTCCTGATTTTAAAAGGATTGTTTCTAACATTAAAACATGAAGAATAAAATTTACTGTAGGTCTTTGGTAGAAATGCTTTATGAAATAAACAAAATTTCTTTTGGTTTTTAGTTTGCCAAGATATTTTATTTTAAATGGATGTTCCATTTACCAAATGCTTGTTTCTACACTTACTGCAATATCATATTTTCCCCTTCAGTTTGTTAATGAGGTGGTTTTTAGATTTTCTGGTATTAAAATAATTTTAAATTCCTGGGATAAATCAAACTTGGTCAAGATGCATTATTTTTTAATGTATTATTTAATTCAGGGTAATTATATTGTAGTTCAAGATTTTTAAAGTGGGATTGGCCTGTAATTTTTTCTTTATCATTCTATTCTTATCTGGTTTTTAGTATCAAGAGTCTTTATAAAATACATTGAGGCTTCTTTTCTTTTTTCCTTATTATGAGACATTGGATATTTGACACCGTGAGAGTTTGGTGGAATTCACCTACAAAACAATCTTTTTTGTTGTTTTCTTTATGGAAAGATCTGTGGTCGAACATTGTTCGTAGAACATCTTGTGTTGCTCTTGAGCTCAGCTGCAAGCTGTCCAGATTTGGCTCTGGCTTCTCCTCAGGATCCCAGCGAGGGGGGTGCTTTTTGCTTATCTGGATTTTTTGCTTGTATACAGTCACTGCAGCCTGCTTGTGAGGCTGTGTCTGAATGAGCTGCCGCGGCTCCTTTGCCCCTTTCTGCGTCTGGAGAGCGATCTGTGGCGCTGTGGACCTGGTCTCCCCAAAGAGCACTAAGACTCCTGGCTGAGGGTTCTTCTCTGAGCAGAATTCCTTTTTTTTGGTGAAATCTTAGCACTTGTCTGATGATTGTCGTGGACAGTTCTCTAGAATTATCAAGTCCTGGACCAAGATCCTAACGGGCCAAGACAGGAAGGCTCCTCTTGTCAGCCAGCTGCCTTGGCCGCTGGACTCGGGGGATCCTCCCTTTCCTGGACATTGCCAGTGTCAACGGCCCCATCCGCTCACTGTGTGCTAGACCCCGGGAGGTGGCATTGCATGCGCTGCCTCTCAGTATTTATATCATCGTATCGGAGAGTTACAGTTTTATCTTCTCTTGACATGTGAAAATGGAAGTTTAGAGAGAGTAATTAAAATCCTCAGGGTCACATGCAGAGCTGGGATTTGATCTGAGGTCAGCTGAGCCCAGAGCTGTCTCTTAATCATATTACCCTGGGCAGCTGGGCAGCCCTGAGGCTGTTTCATGAAGCAAATAAACAATCCTTCCTCCTTCCACTCACCACCTGGAGGTTTATTTTATTTTTATTTTTAAAGATTTATTTACTTATGCATACAAGAACTAGGGTGTAGGCCAGAGGTGTGGGGTGGTGAGAGGATTCACCAGAGACAGAGCGAAGAGAACAGGCAGATCAGAAATACACTGCTGAGGGGAACAGCGGGCGAGGCAGGAGAGGTCTGCTGCGCCATGTGGGAACCTCCCTGGCCAGGTATCGAACTGGTACTGTAGTGGCTGCATATAGTTTCATAGTGCTGAGACTTAACCCCTTGCGCCACCAGGGAGGTCCACCTCCTGGAGGTTTAAATGCACCCTAATATGTTGGAACCTGAGTGGCCTGACAAAAAAAAGAATCACTTATTTTTGTTTAAGCCAGAATTTCAGACTCTTCTAAAACGCCAAGCCCCTCCTCACCCTCCTCCTTTTCTTCTTTTTAATGGAATACCACTTAGTCATCTGGCAAGACTAGTATTTTCTGGAATATAAATGTTGGCATCCATTGCATTATATCTTTGGACCTTGATTTCCCCATCTGTAAAACTAAAGACTTGGCATCGGAACACAAGGGTGTAAATTGCCTGTGAATGCCCTCCAACATAGGAAGCAGCTGTTTTCAGATACTGGGGGACAGCAACTTGGGACTGGCTCCTGAGAAAGAAGGAACAAGTGAGGTGAGCACTGCCATTGCATGGACTTTTAACCGTGGTGCAGGCAGGGGGCACAGGCAGGGCGGCTCCCAGATTTGAAGAGACAGAGGCGGGAACCTGGGAAGTGGAGCTGCTGGGCTCTGTGCTGGTGCTGTGTGTTCACCCTGTCACTCATGGGTTTGGAGGCCAGGCACTGGGGAAGGTTCCCCCAAGGAGAGCTTTTTTTTTTAAAGAATTATTTATTTATGCATACAAGAACTGGAGTATAGGCCAAGATGTGGGGGCGGGGGGCGGTAAGAGGATTCACTAGAGACAGAGTGGGGAGCAGAACAGGTGGATTGACTGAAACACACTGCTGAGAGGAGCAGCGGGCGAGGCAGGAGAGGTCTGCTGTGCCATATGGGACTCTCCCTGGCCAGGGATCGAACTTGGGGATCGAACTCGAACTCGTGCTGCAGTGGCTGCCGATAGCTTCATAGGCTGAGACTTAACCCCTTGCGCCACCAGGGAGGCCCAGGAGGGCTGTTTTGATCGTGACCTGGGATATGAGTATAAGTTCACCAGGCCAAAAGAGGAGGGGAAGAGTGTTGGAGGCAGAGGGAACAGCATGTGTGAAGGCATTAGGAAGGGAGGGGGCTGGCATCTAGTCCCCAGTAGGACCCTGCACCATTCCAGCAAGGGCAGGGAGATGAGTGTTAAGAAAGAGTGTTAAGAGTGTATGTGGGATCCAGCGTCCCCAGGTGGGTGTGACTGGAATGAGGCTGGTTTCTCAATCCCAGAACCTGATCTCAGGCACCAGGGGGGATGTCCTGGGGATGCAGACCCCGAAGAGCCAGAAAGCGGATGGGCCTGGGGGGAGGGGTAGCCCTCCCCGGTGTGGGGGACACTGCGACCTCTCAACCTCCCCTGGATGGCTGAGGCTGCTGCACAGGCTGACAATGGAAATGCTTGCGCAGGAGAAACGCCCCTACTCAGGTGTCTTGCATTTATCTGCAGAGGGGGTGGCGGCAGCTAATTTCGGGATTTGCTTGTCTTTGAATGGGAGTAATTACTAGGAGTTGCCAACATTCCAGACTGTTCCTTTGAAGAGGGAGAGGAAGGAAAGAGGGCTAGGAAGGGAGGGGGAGGGGAATCTTTCCCAGGTCTGCTGAGTGCTGCCCCCTGCAGGCGGCCTGGTGAAGTCGGGGTGGTCCTGCTGGGTGGGGAGCAGTGGGATGGAATGAGGGGATCCCAGGATCCCAGGATCCCAGCAGGCAGGGCTGGGCTGAAGGACGCTCAGAGGTCATGTGATCTGACTCACTCATTTTACAGAAGGGAAAACCGAGGTGCAGAGCCAAGGCCACCCAGCTGGGCCCAGATAACCTGCTTGGCTGCAGAGAACCACTCAGCTGTCCTGCACGGTGGCTGCTCCCTTCCTTCCCTTGGCCCCCCAAGTCCATCTGGGGTCACCCAGGCAGGAGCCTCTTTCCCTTTCTCTGACTGCAGGGGACCAGCGCAGCGGTGGGGTCACCGAGGCCAGCAGTCTCCTGGGGGGCTCACCAAGGCGTCCGTGTGGCCGGAAGGGCTCCCCGTACCACACGGGGCAGCTGCACCCCGCTGTGCGTGTGGCCGACCTCCTGCAGCACATTAACCAGATGAAGACGGCTGAGGGCTACGGCTTCAAGCAGGAGTACGAGGTGCACGGCCCGGCCCGCTGCCCCCCTCCACCCCCCCAGCGCCTCTCCTAGCTCCTCCTCTCTGTGGACCAAGCCAGCCCAGCTGTGGGTGGACTCTACTCTGACTGCTCCCGACGCAGCCCAGCCCTTTTGATCTTACCCTTCATCCTAATCTCAGGCTGACCTGGTTTCTACTTTCTAACCCTGACCTTGAATTCTGTCTCACTCTGCGTCTGGATCTCGATTATGATTCTATCCTAGCCCTCCCTGGACACAGACCCTGACGTCTGCCGCAACCACAGTCCTGAGCTCTTTGCACTCTGGATGGAATCCTGCGCCACCTCTACCTGGACCCCAGCACCACCCTTCTCCTGACCTGACTTTTGTGCCCCGCTGTTGCCTTCTTCCCAGCTAAACCTGACTCTCATTCTAAAATGTCCCTGAACTCTGCCCCTTTTTTCTCACTTCCCTGCTCCCTCCCTTGGTTCTGAGCTTGGTCCCTCTCTGATAAAAGATGTCCAGTGACTGTCTCTGAGGTCCCAGGCTTGTCCCTGAACCTGACCTTACCGTGGTCCTGTCCCCATCCTGCCGTATCACGCAGGCTGAGGGGCAAGGGGGGGTCTTATGAGTGAGGGGAGTTCCCTCCTACTGATACCACTTTCCTTTCTGGCAGAGCTTCTTTGAAGGCTGGGATGCCACAAAGAAGAAAGACAAGGTCAAGGGCTGCCGGCAGGAGCCCATCCCTGCCTGTGAGTCTTGGGGAAGGAAGGCTCTGGGTGGGGGCAGAGGGCGGGAGGGAGCAGGAAGAGGCGCACCGCCAGCCTGGGCACTGGGGCCCCTGCAGAGAGTTGGACTGACCCCGTTCTTGAGGGCCCACCGCCTGCCAAGCTGTGTGCTGAGGTCCCTCCATTATGTCACTCATTCTACTCAATGTCTCTGTGAAGAGGGACATGTTGTCACCCCCACTTTACAGATCAGGAAACTGGGACTTGAGAGGTCAGACCCCCTGCCCAGGCTCACATGGCTGGTGCTTGCCTCACACCACACGCTCTCGGGCCTCCTTGACTTCGTAGCCCAGACCCTAACCCCTGGAGCCCTGCTTCCCGTGGTGCCGAGAGCCTGCTGGTCAGCCCTGAGCTTCTGGGTTCCCAGCCCTCTGGGCCTGGCCTCGAGGAAACCTGCCCCGCCTGCCCAGCTCCGGGCTCCTCGTTTCTGCCCCGCCCATCCCATGGCACCTGCGCTGTGTTTTTCCAGATGATCGGCACCGAGTGAAACTCCACCCGATGCTGGGCGACCCCGATGCCGACTACATCAACGCCAACTACATAGATGTGAGTGTGTGCCCCTCATTGCCGCTGACCCGCCCTGCCCTCCCGCTCGCAGTCCAGGCAGGGCAAGGGCCTGCTGGGGAATAGATGGAGCTTCACATGGCTGGGTTCCCAGTGCCACCCCCCCCTCCTGCAGTCAGTGCCAGGGAGCGCGGAGGAGGGGTACCGAGTGGGCGTCAGGAAGGCTTCCCGCAGGCAAGACTTGACCTCAGTGATGGGGGCTGTCAGTGAAGCAGAACGATGGGAAGAGGGTAGTGGCTAGGCCTGGAGGTGAGGCAGGCTCTCCTCCCTGCGAGGGGCCCGTGAGCACGGAGGTGAGATCCCCGATACACCTGGAGGCTGAAGGTAGGCAGGGGCTGGACTGTGGGGGCCTCACACCGCAGGCTAAGGAAACTGGGCTCCTTCCTAGGGACACAGGCAGTCACTGTCTTGACCGTGGCCAGGGTGGAATCTTAAGAATAATAACTCGTGTTTATTGAGCAGGTCCTGCGTGCCAAGTACTGTGCTAAGCACTTTATATCATTATTACTTTTATGTAATCCCTACCCTACAAGGTAGCATTATGACCTCACGTTACGGGTGAGGAAACAGGCTCAGAGAGGTGAAACTACTAGTCCTAGGTCACACAGCTAGTGAGTGGTCGAGAAGCACTCGGATCTTAGCCTCTCTGTGTCTGCTCCCCAAGAATGGATGAGGATGGGAGGGGCCAGGAGTCTGGTCAGACTCCCCCTGCCTACAGCAGGCCACCTTTGAGAGAGTCACATATTCACTGATCAGATGTACTTTGAGCACCTGCCACATGCCAGGCAGTGTGCTGGGCACCAGGGTGACCTCAGAGAGCAAGACACTGGCTTCCGGGGACGTAAAGACTCCAGTGGGGAAGACACACAAGCATATCCCCGATAAAGTAACTTCAGAGCACATGGAGAAAATCAGGCAGGAAAGAGAAAAGACTTTTCCAGGGCCACACAGTCAGTGAGTGGCAGGGCCAGGGCCTGGGGGAGGCGAGCCTGGGTGGCTGGAGAGGGAGGAAGGAAGGGACGGGCCAGGCAGGGGCGCCCTGAGCACAGCCTGAGGTGCGTAGGAAGAAGAAGGTGTGTGTCTGGGAGCTGGGGTACGCAGGGATTCTGGAGATTACCTCCCTCCCCCTCTTCTTCACCTGCTCCTGGGGGCCAGATATGCACCTGTGGTTTCCAGAACTCCTTGCCTTCTCCCTCGCCTCCCGTCCTCCCCTCGCCTGGGATGTGGCCTGGGCCTGGCCTTTCAGACTTGGGCAGCTTTGGTGACAGGGGCCTCTCCTCGGTCTCCTCAAGGTCCCAGTCGGCTTCTTCTTGGGCCTTGGCAGGGACACACCCCTCGCCCTTCTCCAGCCCACCAGGCCCGCCAGTCTCTGCTCTGCCTCCCCTGCTCGCATCGCCCCTCTGGCCACTCCTGTGCTCCCTCCTGCGCTCTCTCCACCTCATCTGCCTCTGGCCTAATAGCTGTCTCTTTTGCTTTATACTGTTCCCTCACTGGAATCATTAAGATTCGGATAAACCGTGAAGTAAGTATCTCTCCCCTCCTCCTCCCACTCCTCCCTCTCCTCCTCCTCCTGTCTGTCTGACCAGCTGTATCTCAGACTCTCTCACGGTCTCTGGCTGTCTCTCTCTCTGTCTCTGTCCTCTTTGCCCTCCACTACTGTGCCGAACACCGGCAGTCCATTTCAGCAGCCTGGCCAGGGGCCCCCCAGGGCTGAAGATGCGACACTTTCCCTATTGTAAGCGCTTCCTTCCCCTCCCCCACTGCTCCACACAGGGCAGCAGTGTGGGGGTGCTCCTCAGGTCCCCTTCTGTCACCTTTTTCCCCCAGCCCTCCTCTTCCCAGTCCTCACTAGCTACACCTGCTGCGGGCCCCGGGGAGGGGTGGGCGGGAAGCAGCCCTGGACGCCCAGTGTGCTGCTTCCAGAGCACGAAGGCCTGGCCAGGCCCCTCAGACTTGTTTCCCTTGTATTCAAGCCCCTCTGTGATCAGTTTGCTTGAAACTCAGCTCCAGCCACTCTACCCTCGATTTAGCCCTAATTTGAATGTTTTATTTCTAGGGAGCAATGTGGGTATTCAATTTTTTTTACAATTTTGTCATCTTTTGACTTTTTAAGAAGATTTAAAAAAAAACCCTAATTCATTTACAGAACCTCTGACTTGATCCTTAGCACATGTGCTATTGTCAAAGTCCCCAGTGGCTGATGGGGAGTGTCTGTTTGCTCTTTTGTGGGTACCTTCTCTATTTTAGCTCCTTTTTCCTTTTCAACTCTCGTTCTTTTATGATTGTAAACACTGCAGTTCGTGAGGAGACTTTCAGAGAGCACGGAGGCGCCCAATATACAGAGCGACAAGTCCCCACAGTGGCATCTCTCAGAGATGCCCGTTAGCAGATGTGCCCCAGACCGCCCTCCTCCATGTGAACACACTTGAACAGTTGGTTTGTAAAGTTTTCAAATTCAAATAGGCTGGCAGGCCCACGAAGGGCCTGCAACTCAGCCCAGTACCCGGATAGGGGTGAGGAATTCAGGGGGTCACACTTCCCAGGTCAGTTTCCACGCCACACACGCCACCCTGCCCGTTTGGTGCCTTGTCTTACACATGCTCTTGGGAGACTTGGCTTCCTTACTACAGCTTAGAATGCCCCCTAGCAGCCGGCCACCCTCTGGGCCAGGCGCTGACCCCCTTTCTCTTCAGCAGTGCCAGGGGGGACCCGTGTTTGGCAGATGAGGAAAAGGAAGCTTAGAAAAGTTAAGTGACGTTGTCACCACTGTACCGCGCTTAGCAGGCAGAGCTGGGCCTCCACCCCAGCCTAAGCCCTCCACCAGCGGGTCGATGCAAGGGTCAGCCCCTCTGCTTCCCCCACGGGCCCCTGGAGGACTTGGGCGTCTGCCCGAAGAGCGGGCTCTGGGACACGCGACGCCTGGCTGGGGACCATGCCCCTTCGAGCTGGCGTCTGAGCGTGCTCCGGTGATCGCTTGTCCTCCTTTACCATCACGTCATCTTAAGCTTTCCACTTCGGTGTCATCTGTGTGGTAGTGATCGAGCAGTCATGCATGGATGCAATTAAAAGTTAACGTGCAGAGATGAAGGTTTAGAGCTATTTAAAATCTGTGTCTCCCAGCCAGCATTTTGGGTACTGTCACCGTGCCGGGCACAGGCTGGACAGAGACGGGTGAGTCAGAAGAGACACTCATGAATTCTTAGGCAAACTGGTTTTAGGTGGAGTGTCCTGTCCCTTGCCCCCCCACCCCCGTACCCCCAAAAGACAGTGCTGGGGGTAGAAAGGCAGCTACTGGCAGCACCTTCGGGGGGGCCCTCCCCAGCCTCCACCCTGCCTTCCCCTCTGACCCCAGTTGCTCAGCACCTCTGCAGGGGGCTTGAACAGAGGCAGCCGCTGGGGAGATGGCAGGAGGGATCAGGCGGAGCTGCATTTCCCCAGTGAGGGCTCCCCTGGGACTCCGGGAGGCTTTTCATCCTGGGCAGATTTTATTGTGGTGGTCATTTTCGGGCGAAGGGTGTGGGGAGTGCAGAGCTGCGGCATGTCCTGCTTCGCCCCTTGGCTGCAGAGGGGGCCTTGGGGGAGCCTTGGATCCTGGCTCTGCAGCGTTTTGAGCCCTGCTTTGCCTGCACCTGGGAAATGGCCGGACAGGCACAACCCCGGGCCCCAGCCCAGACTTTCTGAGTCTGAATTTGCCTTTTAACAAGATCTGGGGGGAGGGGGCTCCTGTGCACATTCAGATTTGAGAAGCGCCTCTTAGTGTTGGAGCCACGTGGCTGCTGCTTGGCAGAGCTCCACAGGGACCCAGGTCAACTGATCCAAGACTCAGATTCTTAACCTCCATGTCCCCGGAATCCTCCCCAGGAATCCACTGTTTGGGTCTTCGGGGTGCTCTTTGGCCTGTAAAGTAACAGTCATAATAAGTGCTGACTCTGTGCTTGCCACAGGGCCAGGCCCTTGACACACGCTACTTTACCTACCCCTCCAGCTGCAGGGGGAGGGTGGAGCTGTCACCCCCGTTTTAGCACTGTGAGACTTAAGGAACTTAAGGAACACTGTGAGACTTTGCCTGAGGGCAGGTGGCTAGTGAGGGCGACCTGGAGCTGGGATTGGAACCCGCTGGCTGAGTCCAGGGCTCCCAGCACCTGGGAAGCCCACAGGGCCCGAGGAGTTCTGGGGAGCTGTGTTGAGGTGTGGCTGAGCTTCCGTTTCCTCATGCTGGCTCTGCAGCTCTTCTTTCTATCCCGGGGGTCCACATGGCTGCCTGGGCATGGGCTGGGCTCTGTGCCCCAGAGGGGTGAAGCTGAGTGGGCAGGATTCATGGGCAGCTGTGGCCCGAGGGCCGACGTGGGGTCTGGCTGGCGCCCCCTCTCAGCGTGAGGGCCCTGGGGACGGACGATAAGGCAAGTCGTGGCCTCTCTTGTGGGAGATCATGCAGGTAAAGTGCTTAGCACAGTGCATGACCAAAATCACTCCTTTGCAAGATTAACAACAATTTCTCAGAGGATCATGGGCAACACCCATACTCATTTGGCTCCCAACCTGCCCCGAGAGGGCCTGGGGTGGTTGACAAGATCCAACCTGGGGTCTGGGCTTGGTTAGAGCCTTGGGGCTTTGGGGACAGGCAGGGTCACCCTACACTTTGTCTCCAAACAGTAACTGGGTTGTAAACAGATTCTGGATAATTACCCCCAATTTGTGGGAGGGGAGATACTCTAGGAGTGTCCTTCCTAGGGTTACGTGCCAAGGTGTGTTTATACCTGCCACACTGACGCCCCAGCTGCTCTTTCCTCCTTACTTGGGGGTGGGAGGACAGGGTCCTCCCGGCTAGGAGTCCCTGGGGAAGAAGTGGGGCAGTTTTGTGGGGTGTGTGTGCTGCTTCTGGGAGAGGAGGGCAGAGGAGACTGAGTGAGTGAGGGCTGGGGCCTTAACACGCCCTCTTTTCCTGTTCCAGGGTTACCACAGGTCCAACCACTTCATAGCCACTCAAGGTACCCGGCACCTCTGCCCTTGGCCCCGTCTGCCCCTGTGTGCTGGAATGCCCTCTGCCTGCTTAACTCGCCGTCTGTCTGTCTGTCTCCCTGCCTGGCTAATCCCTACTCTGGCTGGATTTTCTGGAATGTGGCTATCAGTCTCCACCCCTCTTTTGTGTGCATCTCCCCAGTGGGCTCAGTCCATCTGCACCTCCCCGGGCTTCTGTTTGTTTTCAAGGTGGTGCTTGCAAAGGGACTGGCAGGGCTTGGTATTCAGGGGTGTAGCTTGTTCCTCTTAGTCTGGCACTGCCTGGTCCTTCTGGCTGTGTCTTTCCCTCCTGACTGTCTGTCTGTCTCTTCCTCCTGGAGACCTGCACCGTGGACTAAGGGTCTGGCCCTCCAGCTCTGCCTTGTGTGCTCCACTTAGGATGACTGGGATCTCCAGCCAGGCCCTTCCTGATACTTCCCATCCCCAGGGCCCTCCAGGCATCAGTGGTGGTTGGGGTGTGTGTGGGGTGAGCCCAGAGTCCCCATGGGGGCTCAGCAACCTCCTGGCCTGGGCTGGCGGTGCTGGTCAGCAGATGTGCCGGCCCTCGGTGGAGACCTTGCATCAGAGACAAGCCCCCTGTGCGCCCCCAGGGCCGAAGCCCGAGATGATCTACGACTTCTGGCGCATGGTGTGGCAGGAGCACTGTTCTAGCATCGTCATGATCACCAAGCTGGTAGAGGTGGGCAGGGTAAGCGGGGCTGGCGGGCGAGGGGAGGCAGGGTGGGCCGGGGCCAGCGAGGAGCCCTCCGAGCTTGTACCTTGGGGCTCCAGGTGAAATGCTCACGCTACTGGCCGGATGACTCGGACATGTACGGGGACATCAAGATCACGCTGGTGAAGACCGAGACGCTGGCGGAATATGTCGTGCGCACCTTTGCCCTGGAGCGGGTGAGTGTCCTGTCCCTTGGTCTCTCCAGATCAAACCCACCTCCCCACTGCTCCTCGGTCCCCCCACTCCAAGCATGAGGCTGAGGAGGGTGCTGCCGCCCTCCCCAGCAAGGCGGCTTCTCGGTAACTGCAGGGAGAGCTATGGAAGTGGGACGGTGCCCGCTTCTTGGCTGGCAACACTAAGAGGAAGTGACGATGATAAAGATGATGACCATAGCTGCTGGGCTGCGCTCAGCCCTTTGCGCGTATTGTCCCAGCCTTGGAAAGCTCTGCAGGGTCAGGGGGCACCACCAGGCTCATTTTATAGATCGGGAAATTGAGGCTCAGTGTGGTAATGCCACCTGGAGAGCCCACAGGCCGTGATTGGTGGGATCCTGGCCACGATCCCACGGGATCTGCAGAGGAAGGACAGACTCCCCCTTTCGATTAAGACCAGAAAATCAAGACCATCTCCTAGGGTTCACCACAACGGGGTGGTGGAGGCGGGCCATTAGTATCACAGCTTTAGACATCAGGCAAACCCAGGCTCACGTCCTGCGTAACAACTGTTTGTCTAACCCGTCCGACCTCAGGCAGCAGGCCCCCTCTTTGAGCCCTCGCTTCTCTCCAATACAATGAGGCATCAGCGCCCGCTGTAGAAGTTTACTCTTGGGATTAATTGAAACCCTGTGGTGAGGTGCTCACCCCTGTGCCTGGCACACAGCAAGTGTCTAATAGATGCAGTAGGGACCCTGACTGTTACTCCTCTTGTCTTCCCAGAGAGGCTACTCTGCCCGGCACGAGGTCCACCAATTCCACTTCACAGCGTGGCCGGAGCATGGCGTTCCTTACCACGCCACCGGGCTTTTGGCCTTTATCCGGCGCGTGAAGGCCTCCACCCCACCTGATGCTGGGCCCATTGTCATCCACTGCAGGTGGGGAGTTGGGACTCCCAAGGAGAGCTGGGACTGGGGGTGAGGTGGCTTCAAGCTCCCTAAAGGAGACTGGGCTTAGTTCATCATGTCTAGAGACAGAGGACAGGAGCGAACGGCTCCTCAGGAGCTTTTGCCCTCTGAGCTTAGTCTCTGAGATCTGCACTGCATATATTCCCCAATGCCCATGGAGCCCCAAGATCCAGGAGGTGCTGGAGACGTAGGGGGGATGGGGCTGTTTAGGCACGAAGCAGGATGGGGTTCGGCTGGCTTCCATTTAGCAAGTGTTCTAGTTTGGCCCCGGTGCTGGGAAGGACTTTGCCCTCTCTCCTCCAAACACAGCGGGCTTTCCTTATGCTTTGGCCTTCACCTTCCGGCAGCTCTGGCTTCCCATTCCTGCCTTTTCCAGCTCCTCTGAACCCAGTTGCCTTTCCTGTCTCTGCTCCCCCCTCTGTATCTTCCTCTTGCTGTTTTTTTTTTTTTAAGATTTATTTCTTCATTTTTTATGCATTGAAGAACTGGGATGTAGGTCAGAGGTGCAGGTGGTGAGAAGATTCACCAGAGACAGAGTGGGGAGCAGAACAGGCAGATCGACTGAAGTACACTGCTGAGGGGAGCAGCAGGCGAGGCAGGAGAGGTCTGCTGTGCCATGTGGGAAGCTCCCTGGCCGGGGATTGAACTTAGGCCACAGCAGTGATAGCGCTGAGACTTAATCTGTAGGCCACCAGAGAGGCCCTTCCTCTTGCCTTGTAACTGGGGCCCAGCACCCTGTCCTGTCCCCACTCTACCTCTGGAGAGTTTGACCTCTAGCTCTATGACTTTGGAGACTCTCCTTGTCCTGGTTCCTCTACTTGGGTTCTCATCAGCCCCCACAAATCCATATGGCAGATCCATTCCTCCCCCCACAAACCAGCTTCTTTTTGATTTCTTAGCTCTCTTTAAGATACTACTTTTTAATCTTTTTAAAGATACTCTCGTTTTAGATTAAAACCTGATTGATGTATAATATATTTAAAGTGAAGGGCACAAATAATAAGTATATGTGATAACTATGAATTTTCACAAATTGAACACGCTTATGAAACAACTCAGACCACGAAACAACATTAATGGCCCCCAGGAGCCCCCTGAGATCCCTTCCAGTCTGTGGCTTTTCACTCCCACCCTCCCCAGCAATCACTGTCCTGATTTCAAAACCATAGGTTTGTTTTGCATATTTCTGAACTTTGCATAAATGGAATCATACAGCAGGTGCTCTTTGGTGTCAGACGTCTTTCCTTCAGCCTTATGTTTGTAAGATTCATCCAATTGCATCACATTCTACTAGATGAATAAACCACAACGTGTCTTATGCATTCTGTTCTGGAGAGGCATTTGAGAGATTTCTAGTTTTAAGCTGTTATGCTAAGATCTCCTGAGGACATTTTATTTCATATCTTTTGGCCAACATACATTGGCATTTCAGTGGGTATGTACAGAGGAGCAGAATTGCTGTTTGTGCAAACATCCAGCTTAATGGATACTGGCAAACAGTTTTCCAAAGGGGTTGTCTGAATGTCAGCCCTCCAGTAATTGGGGGACCTGGTTGCTATATGTCCTCAACACTTCAGTACCACCAGTTTAAGCTTGAAATCTCGGTGTCATCATTGTCTGCTTCCCTTCCCCTAAGCTTGGCTCAGTTTGGTGCTGAGCTTGGGGATCCTAGAGATGGAGCCCACACAGTCCTGCTGCAGTGAGCTCCCAGTCTCAGCCCAGGAAGGCCAGGGAGGGGCCATAGGAACAGTGGGAAGAGGGTTGATAAGAGCTTGCGCAGATTGCTCTGGCGGCACACAAGAATGGCATCTGCTGGAAAGGATGGGGGGCTGTGTTCCACCCAGCATGTGAATGGGCGTGAGTGTGTGGAGCTTTGAAGGATGCGCGGGAGATTTGGGGAGATCCAGGAGGCAAGAATGCTCTTGGGTTAAGCTCTGAGCCTTCACTTCGTCCCTGTCTCCTGTTCAGAGTTGCTGAGTGTCCTCTCCCTGCACTTTCCCTCCTCTCATTCCCCGGGATGCACCCCCAGCTCTGTCCCCCACGACTTTTCACCTGAACTCTGCCAGCACCTTTCTCCTTGGTCCCCTCTTGCGCAGCCTGGGGTCTCTCTGTTACCCCACCCCTGTGTGGTGTAGATGTGGGCAGGTCTCCACCATTCTCCAGCCCTCCCTGTTCTCTTCCTCTTGGTCCTGGGCACCCTCTCCGGGCTCTGACCTGGCCTGGGGCTGCTTTCTCCCCAGCGCGGGCACCGGGCGCACAGGCTGCTACATTGTTCTGGATGTGATGCTGGACATGGCGGAGTGCGAGGGTGTCGTGGACATTTACAACTGTGTGAAGACCCTCTGCTCCCGGCGTGTCAACATGATCCAGACGGAGGTAGGGGACACAGCCCCCTGCCCGCACACCCTCCAGGACTTGGGTCGCTGGTGGAAGATCGCAAAGCTGGGGCAGCGTGTTGGAGGGTGTCCTTTGCTCTTTTCCTCTCTAGGAGCTCCCCTTCCTCTCTCCTGGCCCTGAACTTGACCTGGCCACCTCTGAGGGTCTCCCCAAACTCAGTCCCAATGTGCTCTGTGGGGTGAGGTCAAACAGCAGAGGGCTGAGGCCATTGTTCCCACAGTCCAGAGATGGTGTCTGTGTCCTCACTAGACACGTGACCCTGCCTGGGCTCTCCCTTCTCCTTCAGAACTTCCCACGGGGCTGATAGAGGGATGAAGGTGGTTTCAAGTGGGGTTCATCCACTTGGTTTCAAGTCGGGGGACTCTGGGACTCCCCCATGTAACAGTCTCTGGGAAACACATGGGTAGGTGCTGCATTAGCGCACCCATCTCAGCCTTAAGCTTGCTCCCCCTCCACCGCTCCAGAATCTTTAGCTTCCAGCCCCCTTCTGAATTCTTGCCCGTCATTCTAGGAGCAGTACATCTTCATCCACGACGCAATCCTGGAGGCCTGCCTGTGCGGGGAGACCACCATCCCTGTCAGTGAGTTCAAGGCGACCTATAAGGAGATGATCCGCATTGACCCTCAGAGTAATTCCTCTCAGCTGCGGGAGGAATTCCAGGTGGGGCTCCACTGCATAGGTATAGGTGTGCAGGTGTGGTTTGTGAGTGTGTGTTGTGTGTGTGCGCGTGCATGTGTGGGCCCATTGTGCATTCGTGCCCTAGGAGTCACTGAGGGCCAAGCAGGAGGGACATCACGCCCTCCCCCTTGCTCCCCTGCAGACCCTGAACTCGGTCACTCCGCCGCTGGACGTGGAGGAGTGTAGCATCGCCCTGCTGCCCCGGAACCGCGACAAGAACCGCAGCATGGACGTCCTGCCGCCCGACCGCTGCCTGCCCTTTCTCATCTCTGCCGACGGGGACCCCAACAACTACATCAATGCGGCCCTGACTGACGTGAGGGCTTGGGGGTGGGATGAGTTCTGGGACACCCCCACGCAGCAGTCTCTGGGAAGGTCCAGGAGCCAGGGGGAGGAGCCGAGGGCTCTGTTGGCGTCACCCTCTGTCCTTTCTGGGGACCAGGTCCATGGGGTGACCCTCTTATCCCCAGTGATGTTTCATCAGGGCGTTCAAGCCAGTGCACCCCCCACCTTCCCGGGTGTTGTCTTTGGCCTGAGTGGGGGTCTGGGTGGTAGGATTCCAGCGGGATCAGGCTCACCAGAGGCTGGGGTGGAAAGAGTGATTCAGGGGGCTTGGTGGGGCAAAGCCCAGAATGAAGGGACTTGGAGCCAGGGGAGCTTGTCCTGGGGTGATTGAACTGGAATGGGCCCCAGAACCTGCCCCAGAACCTGGCCTGGGATGGTCACTTACTACCTGCCCCACTGGCCCCCTGCCATGGTCTGAGGGTTCAGGAGCCATTAGAGGCCCCTCCCTCAGTTCCTTTATTGGGCTTTGCAAGTGGAGCAGGGGCTTTCGGGGTCAAAGATGCTGCTAGTGAGGGGTTCATGAGCATCACCCTTATTCCTCTCCCAAATTGAGCCAGTGGAGAGATAGATGCTGGAGACAGGCGGAGATCAAAATGCCACTTAAAAAAACCTGGTAACACTGGAATGTGGATTTTGCCCTGTGATTAAGTGGACTGGCCACTCCTTGCCCCTCAGTCAGCAGACTTGTACAAACTGGCCACCCCTTCACCATCTGGGATAGGCTTCTTCTTGGGGCAGGGGCGGGAGCGGTTAGAATGAACTGCCTTCTAAGGATGGCTGATCTAGAAAAGGACAGGAAGGAGTTGAACTGAGCATGCTCAGGCCTTGTCCTGAACCCGCCCTTGGGCGGCGTGAATTAAGGGGGCCGCTGGACGTCTCTCCACGTGGAATGAGAGCAGTGGAGGGGAGGTCCTCCACAGCAGGTGCGTGGTCTGTTCCCGGCCAAAGCCCCTGGGTAGGACAGTCTGAGGGATGAAGGGGCTTCTGTAAGGGGTGGAGCTCCCACTCTGGCTTCCAGGGGCCTTTTCTGGTGTGCCCTGAAGACAAGGGGAGCAGCAGCCCCAGCCCCTGGAGGGAGCATGGGCCCGGGCTGCCTGTCGCTGTCGCTGGTGTGGGTGTGAGTACAGCTGTGTACACATCTGGGGGTATCTGGGCCTGCTGAGGGGGTTAGGGTCCTGCAGAGGTGGCATAGGGTGCTGGAGAGTTTTGGATGGACACTTCGGGATGTGAAACCTCCCTGCCGGGCTACTCTTTGGGCCCAGTGTGCCATCTTCACATATTGGGCTCATATTGGGGCTCTCTGGCCATCAGGTGGAGACGCTTCCCTGGAGTCCTTGATACCTCAGGCAGTTGTTAGCAGCAATGCAGCGGCTGTTGGCTCATGAACCAGGGGGCCCAGCAGCCAGACTCTGCACCGCAGTGAGCCAGCTTGTCAAGGGGGCAGCTGCGGTCTGCTTTGGGTAGTCAGGTCTGTAGGGAGCCCTGTGGACCACCAGCAGGGCCTGCCCTGGAGAGGCTTCTAGTCAGTGAGCCTTTGGAGAGCCTGGGAACAGGGTCCCAGGAGAAGAGCCTTGGGGGAGTAGGAGGCCAAGGGAGACTTGGGGCTGGAACTTTGATGGGCAAGGCTGGTGCCAGCCCACCAGGCAGGATGAGGTCAGAGACAAGTTGAGTTAGGGCCTGGGTTGGGGCCTCAGACCCTACCTGGGGGCCTAGAGATTTCTTCATTCAAAAATATTTGTTAAACCCCTACAGTGTGCTGGTCACAGGCCCACCCCCAAAATCTCTGCTCTCCTGAGCCTTGCATTTGGGGCACAGTTAATAAATATACAATGGAATGTCAGACACTGGTAATTTTACAGAAAGCAACCAGACAGAAGTATGTCATGTGGGTTTTTTATGTGTGTGTTTATTTTTGATGAGGTGATAAGGAGGATCTCTTTGAAGGGGTGACCATTATGCAAAGACCAGAAAGCAGTGAGGAAGAGAGCCTTGTAAACATTTGTTCTAGGCAGCAGGAATAGCATATGCAAAGGCCCTGAGGCAGGGAGCAAGGTTGGTCAGCCTCTGCCTACCACATCCAAGTTCCCTTTGCCACTGTTTGGGAACCTGTTCGTTCTCAGGGGTCATGGACTTGGTTCTTAGAGGACTGGAGGTTCACCCTGTCATCTTAGACCTCAGCATATCAGCCAGTCTCTGAAGGCAGCCTGGTCCCATGGGGCAGAGCAGTGGTTGGCTGGGTGGGTGAATGGCCTGCAGCAGAGGATCGAACCATGTCGGGTGGTGAGCAGGCCCTGCTTATTCTCATTTCCCTGCAGAGCTACACTCAGAGCGCAGCCTTCATTGTGACCCTGCACCCACTGCAGAGCACCACGCCCGACTTCTGGCGGCTGGTCTACGATTATGGGTGCACATCCATCGTCATGCTCAACCAGCTGCACCAGTCCAACTCTGCTTGGGTGAGTATCCCACTGGCTTGGGTGAGTATCCCAGTGACAGCACAGAGGGAAGGGGCTATCACAGAGCCATCATGGGAGCACAGACGAGGCCGAATGTATCAGGGAGGGCTTCTTGGAGGAGGTAGTGTCTGGACTGAGTTGTGTAGGAAGGGTAGAGTTAAGCAGGTGAAGAATGAGGGATGAGTGATCCATGGGGAGGGAGCAACGTGTGCCTAGGCCTGAGTGCAAGGGGAGGTCAGGACCCCGGCCATAGAGAGGCGGATGGTAACCTCTCCTGTGAGGCGTAGTTCGCGATGAAAGCATGTGGAGCATGGAGTCTTCTGGAAGGATTTTGGAGGTCATTTCACAGATGGAGACATGGGGGTCAGGAGAAAAGAAGATTCTTGCCTGGGCTCCACACAGAGCTGAGCCTAGACGCTGGGGCTCTGGCTCTGCTAGCCCGGAGGCCCCGGGCGTATGCGTGTGTGTGGGTTGAGCCGTGGTCTCTCCGCTGTCTGTGACCTGGAGGGGGCACGCATGCAGGACCCTGACTCCGTGGTGGCGGCCTGCGGTGGGGGCAGGTGCCGAGCTGTCTGTGGCATCAAGGCCTCTGGACCTCCTTGAGCTGACGCTGGAGGGCAGAGGTGGTGAGAGGAGACGGGGGCGGGGTACTGGGTGTGACCTGAGGCTCGTTCCTGGCAGAAGGCAGCCTCGTGCAGCTGTGCCTGGGTGTATTAGGTGCAGTTTAGTTGCAGGCAGGGTCAGTGTGCCAGGTGTGCAGGGTTTGTCTCGGCTGCTCTGAGTGTTGCAGAATACAGTGGTGCAGGGGTGCGCTGCTGTCGGGATAGGGCAGTGGTGGCGAGTGGAGTGTGTCTGAAGGGGTCCCAGGGCAGGTGTGGAGTTCTGGGGGTGCGGGTGTGAGCGGCAGCTGCCCCAGCCCGGCCTGCTCAGCTCTCCATCTCTGTGGCCGCGCTCCCAGCCGTGCCTGCAGTACTGGCCGGAGCCGGGCCGGCAGCAGTACGGCCTCATGGAGGTGGAGTTTGTGTCCGGCATGGCAGACGAGGACTTGGTGGCCCGCGTCTTCCGGGTGCAGAACATCTCTCGGGTAAGTGATCAGATAGCAAATCTGGGGTGGTTGGGATGGCCTTTACTGACCCTCTTAAGCTCACCAGAGGGGTTTGGTCTGGCCGGTGCTCATGTGCCCCCCGGCCGGCTAACCCCCAGCTGCAGGAGGGGCACCTGCTGGTGCGGCACTTCCAGTTCCTGCGCTGGTCGGCGTACCGGGACACGCCCGACTCCAAGAAGGCCTTCCTGCACCTGCTGGCGGAGGTGGACAAGTGGCAGGCGGAGAGCGGGGACGGGCGCACCGTCGTGCACTGCCTGTGAGTGCGGCGCTGCCTCGGGCGGGAGAGGGCCCTCGGCTGGCACCAGAGCCCCTGGGTGGCAGGCCCTCTTCTGGGTAACCCAGTCAATTTGCACCCTAAAAACTGCCCTCTGTGGGGTGTTTGACTTTGCCAATTTAATTAGTGTATGTATTTCACCCTATGATATGGTAGCAACACTTTTTAAGCCAGTGGAATTCCATCTTGGTTCATGCAACTTTCTCCATTCCTTCATTCACATGCCTCCATTCATAAATTTACATATTCACTCGTGTCTGCTTGTGCCCCCCCCCTTTTCATGCTTTCAGTGTTACTGGCCCTGTGGGGCTTGGGGTTCTCATGGGAGAGACCCCTCATGAAGGGGGCTGAGGGGGCTGAGGAACCCCACAGAGCAGGGAGAGAGATGGGACGGAGGGTCTCTGTGTGTGAGAGGCTGTGGGTTTGACTTGGTGTGTGTGTGCCTGTGTGTGTGTGCGTGAGCGTGTGAGTGTGTGTGCTTACTCTTCTTGTCTGTGTTGCTGGCTCCTTTTCCAGTGTTCTCAGGCTTCACTTTCCATCCCGCTCTCCCAGCTTTTGCTTGATCCCGCTCGGCTCCTTGTTGCTGTTTGTCTCAGTGTCTCCTGGAGTGTGCCTGGCCTCCTTTCAGACCTGCTGGCTGCTTCTCCTGGAAGCTCTGTCTTCCTAGATGCCTTTGGGCTTTGGGTGCCCCCTACACCTTGAGGTCCTATTGCTTACCTCCGGGCCCCCACCCTCTCCCTCCTGGGTCCCCTGCCCTCTCTCTCCTGGCTGCCCTGGCCCTGCCCTTCACCTTTGACTTGCCCCATTCCTCCCAAGCCCGACCCCAAACATTTCTCTCTCTCATGAAGAAACGGGGGCGGCCGCAGTGGCACCTTCTGCGCCTGCGCCACGGTCCTGGAGATGATCCGCTGCCACAACCTGGTGGACGTTTTCTTTGCTGCCAAAACACTTAGGAACTATAAGCCCAACATGGTGGAGACCCTGGTGAGGAGCCTTGACCCCATGCCAGGCCACTTCAATGCCTGGTCCCTTGGTGCCCACTCTCCCATGTCTGGGCCCCGCACTTGGGCCCTGGGTTCTAGTCTGTGGTGCCCAAACGGCTATCCCTGCCCCCTCCCCACCGAGGCTGGCTCCTGCGCCTCTCTCCCTGGTGCTGCGAGGGTGCAGGCTGGTGATGTCCTCCTCTCCTCTCCCCAGGATCAGTACCACTTTTGCTATGATGTGGCGCTGGAGTACCTGGAGGGGCTGGAGACAAGATAGCGGGGCCCCTGGCCTGGGGCATCCCCGGCACACTCAGGGCCAGGCCCCCATCCCAGACCGACGAGGACGACCTGCGGCGCCCCCAACTCTGCTCCACCAGAACCCCCACAGGGAAATCACTGGAGTGGGCACTGGGCCCACATGGTGTCCCATTCCGCTGTGGGCAGGGCCTCTCCCCACGGCAGCTGGGCAGGTGGTGCGACAGTGCGGAGCTTTGTAAGACGGCAGGCCAGCCCAGGGGTCTTGCAGGCCTGTGCTGAGGCGGAGTGATGGGCTCAGAACCACTGGCTCTGGGGCCAGGCCCAAGCCCCTTGACTCCAGCCTTGGCAGAGATGAGTGAGGCCCTGCAGAGTGTGTGCCAGGCCGAGGTTTCCAGGCCTGGGTAGACAGGGCACTGGGGCTTGGCATCTAGATCCCATCAGTCCAGCCCCTGAGGGCCTGGGAGACTGGGCTCTGCCCTGATTTGTGAGCGGGTACGGCAGACTGGCCCTCCCCATGGGGAGCTGGAGCTCCCTCCTCCATCGCTGTCCCCTGCAGCCCTGAGGATGTTTTGCTCACCCTCCCCCCAACTTCTGCTTCCCTGACGTGTGCGCTGAGCTTCCCGACGCAGGATCTGCCCACCCTGCCCACCTATGTGTCTGCAGAGTGAAGTCGCCTCTGCCCCTGGCCTATACCTTTCGGGCCTCAGCGGCCAGGTCCTGCTCAACCTTCGCCAGTGACAGTCGTCTAGGCTGAGTGACAGCCCCGGGAGTTGAGGTCCCTGTGGCTCCTGCTTAAGCTGCCCACTGGGGTGGGGGCTCTGCTAGGCCAGGGGTGCTCGCCACCTCCAGAGTTCTGAGGAAGATGGTATATTTTGGGATGGAGGATCAATACTTTTTCATTTATTTTGTTATTTTTTTGATGGGCAGGTGGGAAGGTCTCTTTAAAATGGGGCAGGCCACACCCCATTCCGTGCCTCAATATCCCCATCTGTAAACTGTAGATATGACTACTGACCTACCTCACAGGGGGCTGTGGGGAGGCATAAGCTGATGTTTGTAAAGCGCTTTGTAAATAAACGTGCTCTCTGAATGCCACAGAGCAGCCCTGCGTGTGTCTGACCAGCAGGCTGGGCCTGCCCGCCTGTCCCCAGCCTCCCAGTGCGGTGGGAGGACCCTGGATGGGGCACAGGGGTCTGGCTCTGGTCTGGCCTTTCCCAAGGTGGTGAGGACCAGCACACGCTTGGGGCCTTCCACAGCAGAGGCAGCTCCCAGGACCACTCACGCTGCTGCTTCACCCGCACCTCTGAAGTATCCCCTTGGCGGGGGCTTTATCCGAGAGCCTCGAGGGCCCCAGAGCTGCCTCTCACTTCCAAGGGCCTGAATCCAGGTCCTGCTCTTGGGGGGACTGCCCAGGAGGTTCACCTTTTAGTGTCAGGCCCCCCAGCCGAGAGACCCAGTCGCTCTTGCTGCGTCCTGGTTTCCCATCTGTGAAACAGGAGCGATCCTGTTAGCTTCAGATGGGACATGATTAAGTGGCTTGCGTGGTGCCAGGTGTGCTGAAAGGGCTCTTTTAAAACAGCAGAGGGACAGGAGACACCCACCTGCTGGAATGTTTGCGGGGCTCGAGACTTCAGCCCATCTCAGCCTCTGCTTCCTCGGGGGGTGGAGCTGGGGAGGGGTGGGCTGGCCTGTGGAGAACCAGGTCCCCCCCCCCACCCCTGGCTCCGTCACAGGTTTGTTGTGTGACCCAGGGTAAGACACTTCTTGCCTCTGAATGTCACTTTCCTCCTATGAAAACTCGCTCTCTAATGTACTGATTCTCTGTACATTCTGTGCCTCAGTTTCTCCGATAGTTAGACTAGGATCCATTCAAAACACCTCACAGTTCAGTATCCTTGAATCTGACCTAAAAATGCCTGAGAGACTCACAAGCACACTGAGCTAGAGCAGAACAGCCCCCACTCACTCGGAACTGACCTGAGGCTCACTGGATGGTCAGAAACGTACGTCACAGATACCAGGTATCAGCGTGTGACTTGCCTTGACTGATAGATGTGGCACAAGTGACGTCGACTCAGTTCTGGACCTGAGACCCAGAGGAGAACTGCAGCTTTTGCGTTCTCGGGACTCTGCCTGCTGGGGGATTTGCGGGAACCAGCACATCGCGAGAACCAGTGTGACTGTGAACAGCAGATTCAGCTGTGGGTGAGGCCATCTTGGGCCTCCAGCTTGCTGGCCTGGCAGGTGAGTGGAGCTACATGGTCAAGCTGAGAAGGAACTGCCCCACCAACCCCGAAACTGGAAGAGAGACTGCATGTCCTTTCTTGGAAACCAGTAAGTCTCGCCCCTTGTCAAAGCTCACCCATGCGTGTGTGTGTGTGTGTGTGTGTGTGTGTGTGTGTGTGTGTGTGTGCGCGCACGCGCGCGCAGAGGGTGCGGCTTTCCTGTTTGCCCCTTCAGCTGTTGAGCTCCTCAGGGGTGGGAAGCGCATCTGATTTTACTCCTGAGCGTCCATTACCGAGCAAGGAGCTCTTCTTGGGGCCTGGGCTCAGGTGGGGTTGGCATGAGGAGGGGAGGCAGTGGGGGTGTGGTGCTGCTGTGTGCCTTGGTGCCTTGGGGGTCTCACCGGCCTCTCAGGGGTGCTGGGGAGGGCAGGGAGTCTTAGCAGGAGAGTCAGTACTCAGGGCCCCTCCTCCGCTCCGTGCCCTGCCAGCTGGGTCCACGCTCAGGCCCTGGATCCCCCCGCTTTCTAGTCTAGGACATCAGCAGGACAGCACCTGCTTGCAGGGCTGGTTGTGGGGTCTGGAGATAATGTCTCAGAGAGACTGGCCTGGCCCCTGTGACATTGTCATCCCTCAGCCCTGCCATCTCGTGTTGCAGGACTAGAGACCTGGGTAACAACGACGTCACCACCGCCTCTGGTGTGGCACCTGCATCTCTGTCTCTTCCTGAACCCACACAGCTGCTCTTTACAGCAGGACCGAGGAAGCAGGGTTGGTGGCGGGGGTTCCCTCCCCAAAGTCACAGCCTTCATCGGACAGAACTGCGACTTGAACTTGAACCCGCGTGTGGGCTGACTCCACAGCTCCAGGCCGGCTGGGTGGTGTCGAAAGCCAGAGGAC